>JARVGQ010000781.1:4354737-4365249 GCA_031762355.1 Hypsolebias martinsi
CTGTGTGTATATATATATATATATATATATATATATATCTATATATATTAGCAGCTCTATTTTCAGTGTTTTTGTCACACCTCTCATGTGATTTTCATTTTAGCATCAATTGCAATAAGAGTTAATACATCAGCTGTGATTAATTTAGGGATTATTGTGGAACCACTAAATCCATGAAATATAATCATTGCTGGAACTTCCCTGTTCTCCAACACGCAGCTTGTCTTGCGCTGTGCGACAAAAATACACGCTGTTCTTTTTCAAAGATTAGAGAATGAAATTTATTTGTTTGCATGTGATGTAGGTTATAACGTAAAACCAGCTGATGAGCGCACTCCCGGTCTGGCCTCTTCCTTTCTCTGGATGAATCCTAAAGGAGCTTAAACTCTAATATCCTGATGGGAAAAGGGTTTGCTTTAAGCTTGCACTGAATCCCAACGAGGAAGCTGCAAAGGGCTGAAAAATATCAGCCGCATCTCCTAAAAGGACTTCCTCTTGATGTCCGCCCGTTGGGTGCAAATATGAAAGCGCCTGGCTCTTTTTGGGATGGATTTTGTCCTTTTCAAGAAGAATTTTAAGCAACAGAAAAGTGAAGAGAAATCAGATTTTTGGGCTTGGAACATTGTTCCTGAAGTTTGTAGATATGATTCCAACAAAGCTGTTAGTGTACAGGGCCCCTAATGGAGACACACATTCTTACACTGTTTCTAATACGACAAGACGCAAGAAATCGACTGGAGAGCTCTTTCAGAATGGCTACAGGGTCAGGATGGGCCTTGGGCAGGTCAACGACAAAGAGGACCAGGACAGCTTCTGCTTCAGCCTCGGTGGATGCTTCCACCTAATCTCCTACTGGGGTAAGACCTGCAGGACATGGAAACGAGGGGACGCTTTAAGTTGGCGTGTCCAGAATGATTTAGACTCTTTGAGTCTGCTGGAGCAAGTTCAAGATCTGGCAGGTGATGTTTTAGCTCCCTGGCTGGGGAACATACCCATTAGAAATGAAAACTGCGCTGTGGGAACGCAGCTCGCCTCATTTCATAGATTTATTTATCTTTTTTTTCAGCTGAATAGCTGAAGCCGTTTTGATTTGTGTGATTTGGCTTTCACACTAAATGTGATCCTGCGGAGGGATTTATCAAACAAATACATGCAGACGGATTTTACTTGATCATAATTCTTCATGCACTTTTAAACCTGCAGCATTTGCAACTTGTACTAGACTTTTTATTTTTTATTTAGTTTTACTGTTTTTAGCAGATTAACTGCAGTGCACGCAGATAAGACAATATTTTAGGGGGGTTTCTTACACCCCCCCAAAAATACCATTTTAATTTATAAAGTCATAATTTCACTTGATGCAGAAGCTGTTGGTTATGTCATCCTCAAACAGTTGGCAACAGACACTAGCGTCATTTTTTTCCCTTCTCTTAATTCCCCTAAATTTGGGATTTGACGTCACATCTGTTTACTCATTCAGTTCGCCTTCGGAGCGTCCACCTGTCATTAATCCAGGTTTTCATCTGGTCCATGTTCTGAGTTTTGAATCAGGTGGATGTGATGTGAGACGCGCAGGACTAAGAAAAGATGTGCTCTGGGTTGCCGAGGACACAGCTGAGATGCAGAGCTTCTTTTTGTATTTATTATTCTAAAATGTTTCTTTTCATACAGTAAGTACTTAGTACCGCTTGTTCAGCCCGGAGTTACTTTTTTTAAATTATTATTATGAACCCTTTGAAGCTGGTAAAAATGGATGAAAGCATGAAAGGTGAAACCGCTGTCGTCAAGCCACAATTTAACATCACTGGTATAATTTGTTGACAGTTTTTTCTTTATTTCTTTTCCAACAGGTTTGAGGTTTTTAAGGGCCTTGAGGTTGATACAGTTCTCAGAGATTTTACAGTTTTTGAACATACTAAAAACAAGGTAAGTTCAGAAACGTTCATTTTTCATTAAACAGCCTGCAATGTTTAATTCACCTGGTTGTGTTGAAACGAAAATGCTGTGACTACAACCCTGAACGTGGTTTTAATTTGAAAGAAAATAGCGTTTTAGTCTTTTTCAGAAACGCACACACTTTAATTCGATCAGCTATCGCCAGTTAAGTTTACGCAGTTGAGAACATGACGACACATGACGTGCTGCACTCCATCCAGTCTTGAATGAAAAGGGTTTTTCTTTATGCGCTTGCTGCTGAGAATTAAAGCTTTTGGAACAGATGTCAGCAACAGCTTATAGCAGAACCAAATCCTTCAGAATAATCTCCTTAGTCATTGACTGAAATGAAAGTCACACACAAAGAAGGGAACAAGCACTTTATACACCAAGACGTGTTATAATGCAGCATTTAAAGTACATTACGCTTTTATAAACCCAAACACACCTACTTTTAAAAAAGACATGTTTCTGCAACATTTTTTCAGCTTTTTTTTTTTGTAAAAGTAAAATGTATGTTCTGCACAGTTAGAAAAATGTTTTGGCAATTTGGAAACATTCTTCATTCTATATGCATACTCTTATTTTTTTTTTTTTCATTAAAATGCTTCTTGAGTAACTCACAACTGAAGTGTTTGTCTTTTTGTGACATTTTTTAAAACAGCAACTCGATTAAACTGGTCAACTTGTGTTCGATCTTCATAAGCACATGGCTAACGGCAGCCGGGTTCATCCATTTGGTAAGTTGGTGGCAGCCGTCAAGGAAAACGTTGCATCGGTTGTATAATGATGAAAAGCTGCACAACTTTATATGTAAGAGCCATCTGGCTCAGACTTTAACACTTCTTTAGTGCGTTTATGGTTTTATTGTGAACTTAAAACGTAAAATCCACACTAGGCCTGTCACGATAAACAATAAATCAATTAATCGCATGATAAATGGAAATGATCAACCTCATTTTCATTTATCAGCTTTATCGTTTCTTCGTGTCTCTCTCTTTCTACTGAAGGCACTGGATGACAAAAGGCTCAACTCCGGTGCTCTTCACTGACTCCTCCCTTTCTCTTTTCTCTTTAAAACCAGTTTTAACCGTCCAAAATCACGTTTTTATACTGTCAAAAGCAACTAAGCTGAGAAGCTAAGCTACGAGCTAAGGTAACAGGCCAACCTCGGGGGAAAAAAACCCGTCTTGTCGAAGCTCCAAAATTTACAGTTGAAACCCGTGCTTTCAAGTAAAAAGTTTTTCTCTGCAAAAAGAAGCTAAGAACTTGTTTACTGATTTTTTTAAAATTAAACGCTTTGTGTGACAAATGCTATGCTAAAAAGGTCAAACTACTCAGAGCCACTGCCATTTTGAGAACTGAAGAGAGACTGCCCAGGTCACGTCAAGGGGCCTCCCTCCCATTTTTCTTAAAGAGACATGCTGCTCGCTCCCTCACTATCCATCCTTCAGTTCAAACAGTCTTATGCTGTCATACAATGGTCAAAAAAGGTACTACACCCAAAACAAATGAACAAACATTTCTTCTTAAATTTGACAATTACTAATTATTGTCAAATTTCAAACAATATTATTGTTTACTGCAATAATTTCTGAGAAGTCTCTTACGGTAATTGTATCTTCATTTTTCATAAAGTTCAGACATTTGTGATAGCCTCACTATCCAATCATTTTAGACTTATGCTAAATTTATTTATTTATTTATTTATTTTATTCATTTCAAATTTAAAACACAAAATAAACAAATTACAAAGGGAGAAAGAAAAAAAAATTTAAAAATGAAAGAAAGCAGAAGAAGAATAAAAATTCTTATAATATCTGCCCCTTCTTAAAACAAAAATCTATTCAACTATCAATTCAAACAAAGATTAAATAGCATCCATCAGGTCATGTTTAGTGTTTTTTATTTTACAGCCATGATTAACTTCTTGTTGTTTTTTTTTTTTGTCAAAATCAGACCTTACCAATCTTCCGTCGTCGCTGCCTTTTTTCTGTCGACGCGTCAGACATTTTACAGCAACAGTCCCATCCTATAGGTTGTTTCTCATCTCAATGTCATTCTGGACCCTTCTTCTAGCCAAGCTGTTGGTTTGGCTCTGAAAATAGCACAGTGATTATTCTCACAGAGGCTGAGGTGGTCACGCGATACATAAAGGAAAAGAGCACGGCCCGAGGCTTCTACAGCACGGCCTGCTTTCTTCAGAGGGGAAAGTTGTGTCGCAAGTCAAGATCTGGTGTCTGTACATCTTCATCAGAGAACTAAAGTCACGATGCTGCAGGGACTTAACATGGCATTTTAATATAACACGCAGTGTTGACTCATCTGTGTAATATAATAACAGAATATTGGTTTATTTGAGCTCACTCTTTGTAAATGAGTGACATTTTATGTTACTGTGAAACTGGTGTTGGATTAACTTAATCTGATAAATCTGTTTATGTCTTGAAACTTTTCCTCATATAAACGTGGTGGGCTGCATGTTTTAATTAGAGGCCTTGTATTCCTTGAAGGTATGCTTGTTGCCTGTCGCCTCTCCTGTCTGGCTATTTAACTATAGTTGGACTAAGATATGAAAAAACATTCTGTTTTGGTCAAATCTTGTAAATTGTGTAATGTTTAATCTCACATAAAATGTGTTGGCACTCAGTGTATGTTGAGAGTGCCTCTCATGTACTACCACATCAAGTGTTAGCTCAACATCTGTATTTGTTCTGTGTTGGTTAGGGGGTAGCTGTGGATTTTAGATTGACTCCAGTTCATCAGTTGCAGATGTACATCCAGTGATTACTTTCTTTGAGATATTTTGCTAACAGACAGGTACTGTTGACATTTAGTTGATGTTTGAATCAAAGCTGTGCAACGTGTACCTCTCTGAGAATGTTTTGTAGATGACTCTCATCTACTACCACACTAAATATCTGTAATAATAAATTGGTTGCATGTGGTGGCCATCTTTCAATTGATTTATTGCAAAAGGTAATCAGTTGTAGACGTACATCCAGTTATTACTTATTAAATGTTTCTATAAAATGTATCCAGTGGTTAATGAGATATTTTGCTAACAGATGGTCAGAGATGACTCCAATAAACTTTAAAAACCAGATCTCATGCGACCAGGTAGTGTTCAGAGTAAAAGTTGGGTATAACTCTCAGCTACTACCACACCTAAACTCAGCTCAATGTCTGTCAAATTGGTTGAGCTATAAGGGCTTTGCTACAATGTATTGAGTAATTTATATTTTGCTAACACAGCAGAGAAACTAACACAGACACATTCAAAAACAGTATAGTCCTTTTCCATAAAGTGAGCACTGAGTTTAAAGAAGAACACTCAGGAAACACATAAACTGACCTAGATTATTGTGTGCAGCAGAAATATTCTTCATACGTTTTGCAGAAAGTCCCTGCTCTGATCTGCAGAAGTTTTTTTTTTTAAATCCTTACAGGCACAATGGTGACACGAGATCTCACCTCATTTACTCTGATCCCTCCAGGAGTGAAGGCAGAGCTATTTCAATCTCTGCAGAGACGCCAAGACACAGACATTAACCCTTGTATTTCCGTTAGTTCAGTATGTTTTCTTGCTTACGCAGTTCTAACTTTCAAACACACTCACAAGTTTGAGACTTTTTCGGTTTTGTAGGGCTGAGTGATGATTAAAACCTAATGTTTGGAGAGGATGAACCCAGGAATGTACACAAAACACTGGAAGCCCAAAGAAAAAAACTTAAAATGTTGATAAAGAACACAAATAAGTAAATGGACTGCACTTGTATAGCACCTTTCTATCTTATCCAATTCTTGACCCATTCATACAACACTCTACTAGATCTATACAAAGAATAATAAGAGCTTTAACACGTTCATACACCGATGGGACACACATTGAAGGCAATGAGGGGGTTCAATGTCTTGCCCAGGGACACTTCAACATGTGACTGCTGCTGGAATCAAACCCCCAACTTTCCCATTGGAGGATGACTGCTCTAACCTCTCAGCCACAGCTGCCCTTAAGCTGTTGTGACAGCAATACAATTTAAGGTTAGTTTTTTTTTTTTCACACCAGATATTCCAGTAGACTCAGTTCGGTTGGGGACCAATACAGTATTCATAACATTTTGTTTACATTTGATCTGGTGTGGTTTGCATTCACACTGCACTGTGCAGTCGAGCCAACCTGTTCGAACAAACCTGTTCCCCCACTTGCCTGTGGTGGCGCTGCACCAAGAACTACATAAAGAAACGACACAAAAACCTCTGAAGAAGACTCTTCTTCTGGAAATAAAAAGAAAAATGGAGTGGCGTCAAATTTTAGCAGTTTTAGGATTTCTGTTTTGGCATTTTTCAATAATGGACTCGGATGAGTGGAAGATGAGGCAGAAGACCATGGAGAATGTTGTTTTTCACACAAGGCAAGCTGACGGCGCCATATGAGGTGTGTTTGTTTGCCCTGCACTATAGTCCACTTCCTGCTTGCGGAGCAGTGTCCAGTCTGCTTGCATTCACACTGTACTCGAACCGTGCTCGAGTTTTCTTCTACTGGACCGAGACATAGGTTTATAGGCAGGCCAGAGTTCGACGGCACATTCACACCTCCCCAAATGAATTGGACTCCTAGACAGATGGGCTAGAGTTCGGGACAACAGGGCTGGTGTGAATGTAAGTAAATGGACTCTCATGACCAAAACTCAGAGACCAAGGCAACCCAGACATGGCATGAAGCACACACAATGTCAGACTGAAGATGAAGGGAAAGCTGAGGGACTTTATGGACAGGAGCTGATGAAGAGAAGACGCCTGGGCTTAATGACAACTGGGAACAGTTGAGAGTGGGTGGGACAGGAGCTGAGGACCAGAAACTGACAGGAATGCTGAGAAAACTAACACACACACACAAATAAGAATAAAAGGTTTAAAATGACATCAAAAGCTACTAAAAACAACAGATCTGGACACAGCCACACATTATTTTAGCACAATATCTTTAAAATTGACTGAATTTTTGTGATTTCCTATGTCAGCTGGCAGTGGCAGCCATTTTAAATTGGGTTGACTCAAAGTAAACCAGGTGTAGATGCACATATAAAGACTCTTTCTCTTTTATTGGCAGGCGGTAACTATAAATGTCAAACCAGTGTGTTTTTCCTTTTATCAGCTGGTATTTGGGCTGCAAATTCTTCACCAAAATACTTGCTGATGGATGGAAATTGTAGACCAGATGTGCTGCAAATAATTTTCAGCTCACTTCTGTCAGCTGAACTGTAGGGAGGGGACTCTGTAAACACCAGGAGATTGAAGATATGAACATAATCATAAGCAAAGATTACTTGACATGTGGAGGATTACTGAAGACGCTACAGTTTTCCTTGTATTTATTTCTGTGTGATTTCAACCTCAGTTAGACGATCGTACGGTAATGCCTGCTTCTATGGCCTCGTTTCCATTTCACAGTATTTTATGGGCCTTTATTGGCAGCCATGAATCAGAATGATCGCTCTATGCAGTGGTTTCTGTCTCTTGTCAGCTAACCTGAGTGGAATATACTGTCCTGAATGAAGCAAACAAAGGGTGAGATTTTGTTTTTGCAATTTTGTTGGAACTACAATTTTACTTTACAGGTTTAAAGCTGCTGCCCTTAGTGCATCCTTTTGATAAGATAAGGTAATTTTGTCAATTGCAATAAAAAAACTTTGTGGCTAAATTGTGACAAAAAATGACAAGATGTTCAGATAAATTGTAACAAAATGTTGCAATATGTTGTTAGATGTCTTAAGTACCAAATCTAGTTCTTAAAAGCAAAAATATGGCTATTTCCTTTCAACTTTGTGCCTCCAACCAGTTGCAGCCCAGTGAGATTCAGGCCTTAGTTTAGAGTGTAAGCAAAAGACAGTTTGCAAGAAAAACGGTTTGTTGTGTCAGTTTTAGTGGATTTGACACACCATTAATGTGTCAGCTGTGATGACGCCTGAGGCTGTTTCACAAAAGGTGATTCCAGTAAACTAGTATGTGAGAAAAAAGCTGGGTTTCACCAAACTGTCAGAGCCTCCAGACTTAACCTGTGTCAGAAATGTCAATTATCTAAACAGTGGCTGAGATACAGACCACCTCTGTCGTTGGGATGCAGTTGCGGGCACAGCTAACCAGAAAGTTAGCCTCGCTAACCACTACTTTGCTAACAAAAACAAAAACAAACAAAAAAATACAGTAGCTTTGCTAATGCTAAACCACTAAACATTAGTGGAACAACAGTCAGATGTTTTAGGCCAGATGGACAACTTGCTGCTCACAGAAACAGCCTGAGGACAACAAGGTCAACATGGCTAGCTGTTTCTTGAGTAGCAAGTTGTCCATCTGGCCTAAAACATTTGATTGTGTACATGATGACTGGTTGTTTTGGATGGGTGTTTTACACATGTTAAAGTTACCGTACTTTTGAGGTTCCAACAGGAGCTCATCTTGAATCACAGCAGTGAAGGCTACTTATGGGACAGATCTGGTTGGCAGTCCATAGACTGAGCAAGTCCTTTGGATAGGGGACGAAATGTTTCTCTCACTTAAAAAAAAAAAAAAAAAAACTGTCCAGATGACATGATTTAACTTTTTTGTTGTCTTAAACAAAAGTAAGCAGACTTTATTTTACTGGCTTTATATTTAGCTGAAGCTATTTCCACTAAAGGTCTTCCAAGTTAACAAAAACGCCAATGTGCTAAATGGAAAGTTAGTTCTGTTTTCAGCATTTAGTGGAACCGTGTCCAACACTGTTGGGTTGACTCCATCAGTTGTAGATTCCAACTCAGTCAGTACTTTCTGAGAGATTTTATTCAAACCTGTTCAGTGATGCATGAGATATTTAGCTAACAATACAAACAAAAACACAGACATGAGAAAAACATATTTTTTACTTTTGACAGCAGACAACCAGCATTGGATGAAATTGTCGTGTCATACGTAGTTTTTTTTTTCTTCCCTCACACAACACAACACATCTGTTTTTGCTAGTTTTTTTTTCTGTATGTATTTACCAGTAAATTTAAAACAGACCTCCAAAATACTTACGTTTTTCAAAACAACTTTAACATCAGCTGTTCTCAAAACCGACAGATATTCTAATAGACAAAAACTTAACTGGCCAAATGGTTTTCAGATTGTGATTTTTTTTTAACCTTTATTGATTTTATTGACAAATACATTTTTATTATAGTTTTTTTTTTCTTACAGTCTGCCCTGTAGGTCGACAAACTATGATGTTAACAGAGTCTTTACTTTAGACGAGGACAGATGTAATAGTTGTTCTGTGCAGTTTGGCGTTTAATGTTAATACCACCCCCTCCATCTGCAGAGCCTCTAAACGTATGTTTCCAATTTTCTGTGTCTGAAGTCAGCTGATGAAAGACAACCCTGCTATCATCCACCTCATTCCAGCCGTGCTTCACCACCTTTTAGGCCCAGCATCCGGGAACTAAAAGCTGGACTCCTTTAGCCTGGATGTTCACTAATTTAACTGCATCTATAAAGATGGCAAGGCTCCTTTTAATTAACTCATCAGAGAAACCAGTTTACTGAGGCCACATGCTCCATCAGTTGTGAGATGAAGAGAAGCACCAGGAAACGCTTTGTCGTGTACGGTCTTTCAGTGTATTTATCACCTGGCTGCCAAAAGGCACATAGTAGTGATTTTGACTTCTATTGTGGAAAGTTAAACTGGATACATTCATTGTAAAATATTCCACATCTGCAGTTGTGTATACAAGGCTCAACCATGCACAGAGAGCTCTGTCACATTATGTTCTGTTGTAGCAGAGAGTAAGTATTGTGTTTAATTTCAGCCTAATTGAAAGATTTTTCTGAAGGCTTTCTGAAAGTCTCAAAGGAAATTGTGAAATAATAGAACATTAAATCATAATTTCCCCTAGCGGAGCCAGCTTTGGAGCTATTATTTCAGCCGTGTTAATTCTGTCTCATCCTCTCTCCTTTGACAGACGATAGAGAATGGGCTGTGTCCAATGTAAGGATAAAGAAGCAGCAAAACTCACTGATGACCGCGAGACCAGCCTTTCACACAACTCGGGCTACCGCTATGGGTCTGACCCCACACCGCAACACTACCCCAGCTTCAGCGTCACCACCATCCCCAACTACAACAACTTTCACGGTGCGGCCCCGCAGGGAGTGACCGTGTTCGGAGGAGTCCACTCGTCCTCGCAGTCTGGGACGCTTCGATCCCGAGGAGGAACTGGTGAGTTAGTTTATCGGCTTCAAGTTAACAAGTTAAAGTCTATTGTAGCTTGGATTTTATAGCCACAATTCATAAAAACTTGCGTAAAATGAAACTAAGAACAGAATGGAAGGATTTGCCAATTTTGTAAACCCGTTTTTCTCCACAGTGAACATAATACAAATGTTGAACTTTAGAAACTTTCATTGTTTTGATTTGTATGGCCGCACAGTGTTTAAAAAAAAGACAAGACGGGCAATAAAAAAAAAAAAGTAAAAAGAAGTGAGAAACAGCTGGAGGAGCATTTTGCCGCTTAATAGGTTACAGCAGTGCTTCTCAATTATTTTCTGTTTTGGGGG
>JARVGQ010000781.1:4415312-4429716 GCA_031762355.1 Hypsolebias martinsi
CCAAGCAGTTAGCTAACAGAATACCCTCAACAAAAAAAAAAAAAAAACAAACATAAAATGCTGCATAAAAAAGACAACGTAAGGTATGATGACGTCACTGGGGCGGCGCCGTAAGTCCGAGTTGCCATAACTCGATGGCGCCGTAAGTCGGTGACCACCTGTATATATATCTGAGGAGCAGACTGCTTTGAATTTAACTCCATCACAGAACTCATCTTGAGCAAGCATGAAGGTGACAGTGGAAAGGAAACCTCTGAGGAAAAAACCTTTAGCAGAACCAGACTCGGGACAAGCGGCCATCTGCTTCGACTGGCTGGGTTTGAGAAGAACAGCTACACAATGGCAGGTCAAGAAACAGACGATAGAAATAGTATCAAATAAAAACTATTCAATTTTAACAATTCATTTAAGGACATTAAGTCAATTTGTCCTCTAGATAGAAGTCTAAGCTTAAGGCAGATGTGACAAATGTGACAAATGCATGAACCATTTTTTCTGCATCATTTTTAGATAAGCTGTTTCTAAATTTAGCGATATTATGCAGGTGGAAGAAGGCAGTTCTAGTAACATTTTTAATGTGGGGGATAAAAGACATGTCCTGATCAAAATAACACCAAAATTTTTAACATTAGAGCTGGAGGCCAGGTCAAAGCTATGCAAGGAGGGTGAAAAGATTGAAAAAATTAAGATGCTCAGGTCCAAAAACTAAAACCTCATTTTTATCTGTATTCAAAAGCAGAAAATGTAGGGTCATCCAGGTGATTATATGTTTACTTTTACTGAAATAAAAGTCAGCATAATCACTCGCAAACATGAATCAGAATGTTGAGCCTATTCTTTTTGCTTTGTGCTTGATGTGCCCAAAGCATTCTGACTTTAACGACAAGTGCTCTACCTTGCACACATTTTGTATATTGTATGCACACCTGAAATGTGCACTACATGTGCTAAAAGGATGGTTTGAGACGTATGCATGTTTTTAACTACACAATCACCCTGAGGAAACCTGCTGCAGATTCCAAGGCAGTGTTTAAGTTACTTATCTGATTTCTACTGACTAAAAAACATTAGTCATAACAAAACAATGACACTCCCTACCCCCAACTCCCACACCCCCTATTCTAATGCAGGTATTTTGTCAGCTACATTCTGCAATTCCAGTTTCATGAGAAACTGTGTCAGGTTGCCAACCACACAGGTCCCCTGCACACATGTGACATCTACCAATCTGCAGAAGCAGGAGCCATTCTGAAGTAAGTCAATTAACTGAATATCTGTTTATTACTCAGCATGAATGATGGATTAAAATTATTATCTCCTCCTCAAGGAAACTTCTTCAGGCTGGCTCTTCCAAACCTTGGCCTGATGTGCTTGAAGATGCTATAGGTATCAGGGAGATGAGTGCCAGCTCACTGATGAAATACTTTGAACCTGTAACTAAGTGGCTGGAGAAACAAAATGTGAATGAGACTTTGGGATGGCCTGAATTTGGTTGGGTTCCACCAATTCCTGAGGGCTACCCTGAAGATATTGGTAAGAATTAAATAAAGCACAGTTGTAGGCATGGCTTTTCTTTTTGTATTTTACTGACTGAAGTCCTCTTTCAGACAAGAATACAAATGAGCTCGATGCAAAGCAACTTCTGAAAGAGTATAACAGCACAGCTGAAGTTGTGTGGAACGCGTACACTGAAGCCTCCTGGACGTACAACACTGACATCACAGACGCTAATAAAGAAGCCATGGTCAGTACGGTTCTCAAACGGTTTCATAAACGACTCAGTCAGTCTTTTCATCTGGTCTAAATTTTAATCTTGCATCAAAATGTAAACTCAATTAACATAGTCAATCAATTATTGACTCATTAATCCTGGTGTGCATGTTCTAGCAATGTAATTTGCATGTCAATCTAACATGAATCCTCTTCAATTATTAACCAACGCAGCAGTTTTCTTAAAACTCAAAATATGCATTGTTCTCCTCTAGCTCAAGAAGAACTTAGAGATGTCGAAGCACACCCTAGAATATGGACTGAAGGCTCGCAAGTATGATACCACTGACTTCCAGGATCCGTCTCTCAAACGCATCATTGAAAGTCTCAGTGACATTGAAAGGGCTGCACTGCCCTCAGCAGAACTGGAAGAGGTGAATAAAAATGGGTTTCAGATTGCCAAGCATTTCACTCTAAAGGTTCACTGTATGCAGAAATATGGGAAATTCAGATACTATAAGAAAAACAGTGTCCTGTGTTTTTCTCACTGCCATGAGTGTAAACATGTTTGTGTATGCTCTTGTTGGATAAATAATGTAATGCAGTGGGTTACTGAAACCAGAAATTTTTTTTCTTGCATGTGTGTAAGATATTCTGAAATCAAAACAAGTGCAGCCATCTGAAGACTCAACATTCAGGGCTATAATCAAAACTGCTAATTTCAGGATCTGTTCAAAGGATTGGAGCATCTTTCCAGCGAAGACCAAAACTACTCTTGACAGGGAAAGGCTTAATTGTTTAGGAATTAGCAAGAAGGAGGCTTTTGTGCTCAAAATGACATCTGGCGTGCAGCTATATGTACAACATAACTAATATAATTCAGGTCACTCTTGTAAATGAGTCCCCGGGGCTCAGTGGGATTAACCTGTCTAAATAAAGGTTGAATAAAAACATTGCACTGGTTGTGCAATGAAAATAAAGCAGACTAGATTTAGGTCCTTAAAACAAATGTGAGAGCTTTTTTAAACCTTTTATTTTTATTATTAAGTAATTTAAATTACACATTTGAGCTTGATGAAAATGTCTAATCCAGATCAAACCTACAAAGGACATTTGATCAAAACTGGAAGGGTCAACCTGTGTTTAGAAACTTTAGAGACTTTAATATTGTTTCCAAAAATAAAACTTACAATCTAAATGTGTATATACAGCAGTAAGTGCACTGCTCCTTTTGGGTTTTCATTTGAGATCATTCCACTTGCATACAATCTCTCATTATGAGACAAAATGTGGGATTTTATTTTATGCAAGTTTCACACCTTGGGGTGAAATATGCTGGTAAGAATTTGTCATATCAGAGTGTTGCAAAGAAGGGAAAACCATTTATTGAACAAGCAAATCATCAAAAGCTGATGTCACATAAACTAACACAAGTCTGCTCAGGTTCAGAATGTGATGTAACAGGTTTTCACCAGTTTATCTTACTTGCTCAGCTACTTTCTTACACATACAAAAAGATCAAGAAAATAACTGTCCCTGAATTGAATCAAAAATTGTTCTCCTTTTAGATAAAATATAAATTTCTGTGTGTATTTTGCAGTACAACACACTTTTGTCCAACATGGAAACAAAATACAGTGTAGCTGAGGTTTGCAGGCCCAATAAGACATGTCATCCACTGGACCCAGGTATGTCAACACAGATATAAAGTGCAAGCTTGTTCAATGGCAGATAATCTGCAGTGATTTTAATGAATGTAATTTTTATGAGCACAGCAATTAAAGTTGTTTAACAATTTCATTAGAAAAATGTGATTAAACCTTGTGTTCAACAGCCATGACCTTTAATATAAAACCTTCTGTATCTCAGATCTTCAGAGGATCATGGCAGAGTCCAGGGATTATGATGAACTGTTATTTGCCTGGAAAGGATGGAGAGATGCTGCTGGCAAAGTAATCCGTCAGGATTATAAGAGATATGTTGAAATGGCCAACAAAGCTGCCACACTCAATGGTAAGACATATGGACCTAATTTTACCTCTGCACTAACTGCTCCAATGTCTTTGCCAGATAAATGGTAAAGATCAGTTCTAGCCAGAGGACAGGAAACTGTTAATTATTTCCTGTAATAGTACAGGGTTGACAAATGTAAGCTTATGTGTTTTCAAAAGTAAATTCATCTTGTACTCTGTTCCTTTATGATTTAAACCCAAACAAATCCACAGCAGGCATTTTGACTTCAGAATATGTAAAGATCATAGTTGTAACACCAAAGTTCATGCTCAATAATCTAGGTAAAAATCCAATAATGTTCAGTCAGGTCATCTGGACAGTTTCTTTTTTGCGCTGAGATGTTTTGTCCGTCATCCAATGAACTTCTTCAATCTGAAGAACCACCAAACAAAACTGATTCTCCACCGACAGCATACTCCGGAGTGGGGAAAAAAGCAGTTTGCTGGTGCTAAGATGGCCTCTTGTGCACGCCCTCTCCTCCAAGGCTCGCCCTCTCCCTCATCAACTCCTCTAAGACACTCATGTCAAAAGTGGTTCAAAATGCAAAGCTCTTGCTCAATAATCCAGGTATAAAATCCTGAACAGAATAATAATATAATGGAACAGAATAATAATTCCCCAAAATCATATCTGTTTGGAAAAGGGTCTGAAAACTAAGTTTTCATGTAGTGCATTATCACAATACAGCAATAGAGCATGGATTTAGCTTTTAATACCATGTGAAGAGCGTGGAAACACTCATGCTTTACAAACTCAGCTTTTTAAGTTCTGTTTTTAGAGCCAGTTCACAGCATAAACATTTTTTTATTTTGTATTTTTACAACCAAAAAAAGCATCACTGGTCCTTTTCATGTCCCTAAAGCAAATTTGAGCAATTTAGGACTGACCCACAAAGGCCTCCTCCTGTTGCCCTGACTATTGTTCATTAAATTGGAGGGTGGACCCATGTTGCTTGCTTATGGGCAAAGACCCAGGTGCTTGCCAACAAGCCTCCTTCCGAGATCTGGTTCCCACGTGAGGTCCAGGTATTAAAGGTTTTGGCAAGGTATTCCCTTGGTCTTAATGTGCAAGGATGACTGAATATATTTAGTCTTGGTCATTGACAAAACAAGATTTAAAAAAAGTATCTCAGCTTCCATTTGTTATTTGAAAATGAAGCCATGACAATCTGTTGATTATGTTAAGTGTGTGCTCCTAATATTATTCTTTAACAAGGACTTCGAGTCTCTGATTTTAATTTCCATGATCATTACAGAGCACCGGTCTATGCAGATGGTCGCCCATCCTAGTTCTGCTGGGAGTTTCTTCCTGTTCAAATTAAGTTTTTTTTCTTTACACTTCTGCCATTGTGCTGTTCAGGATCGGAGAGTGTGACAAAGAAAAGATTAAATTTAATCTGTTGTTTTTCTTGGATAAATTTTACTGCCTGGCATTTTATATTGTGTGACTGTTATTTTACAGTGCCCTGAAATCACATTTTGTTGTAAAGTGATGTTATTTAGGTAAACTGAGTTGAATTGAAAGAATTTCTGGATTTTATTATTTTACATGTACCTGCCTGTGTGGGACAATCTTTGAAGCCCTGACCTGATCAAGGATTGAGAATGACTGTGAGCCACATTCATATACATTTCATTAAAGGTTCTGTTACTCTCTGTAGGTCATTCTGACAATGGGGCTTTTTGGCGGTCTCTGTATGAAACTCCCACCTTTGAGCAGGACCTGGAGACTCTGTGGAAGGAGCTAGAGCCGCTCTACCTTAACGTTCATGCATATGTTCGAAGGGCTCTGTACAAACAGTATGGATCCAAATACATCAACCTAAAGGGACCCATTCCTGCTCACCTATTGGGTATGTTTGGCGCTTTTTGAATGGAAAATATTGTTTTTACGCTGCCTTCATACTGAGATAATTTCAGGCTGATCAGAAAAATTCCTGTGCAGCCAGAGTTTGATATGATATCCAAACTTTCCTTTGACGTAGGAGAATTCCTCCTCACTGAGACTGCAGAGGCCTTTGGATTAAATTTTCTTTCAGAGGCACTGAGTGTGAGATTATGTTTGACATATGCACATGGTTAAAGACTAAACTGACTATTGTGGCTAATCCTACTTGGTCAAATGCTGTCATGGCCGAGGGTGAATGCGTGCTCTGACTTGTTCGATGCAGAAATATAAAATATTAAAGTTTATATCTGTCCTTTCAGGCAACATGTGGGCTCAGACCTGGTCTGGGATAATGGATCTAGTCATGCCCTACCCAGATGCCACACAGGTTGATGCTACACCTGCTATGGTGGCTCAGGTGAATGAATGCATGAAACATCAATAGCATCATAAATTTACTGCAGCATATATAAGAACACAAGGACACACACAAATACATGCACAGAACTTACACTGTCCGTCTAGTCTAAAAAAAGCTAAGTCTGGTCCTCTGGACATTCAAAAAACAAAACAAAGCAAAAAAAAATTGTAGAAACTTTTTGTCTTTTGTCCGAAAGACTTCCTCAGTCAGTGTTCTTCTAGTCATTTTGCAGTTTTAAAGTTTAAAGATCAAGTTGGTTTTATGACCCCCTCGACTCTGAAGTTAATTCAGGTCATCTATAACTCGCACACAGTAAAGTGTGCACAAAATACAAGTCTGTTATACTCCATTTTTCATGAAACATAATTTTGTTTATGCCATAGCTTGTCAGCATTTGTAAAGGTGCTGTTGGTTTCTCGAGGAAAAAAAAAGAAAAGATTAAACTTTTTGCAAAACTGTCAAAACAACTGCAACCTTTCTTTCAGGGCTGGAATGCTACCAGGATGTTTCAGGAGTCTGAAAGATTTTTCACCTCTCTGGGTCTGCTGCCAATGCCCAAAGAATTTTGGGACAAATCCATGCTGGAGAAGCCAAGTGATGGACGGAAGGTTGTTTGCCATGCTTCTGCATGGGACTTCTACAATCGAAAAGACTTCAGGTTGCACTTTATTGCACTTTTTGAGAACTTTATTGCCCTTTTTGGGCCTCCAGTAGCTTTTCATTCAACCTTTATGCTAATGGCTTTATGGTTACAGGTTAGTCTCAATGAGTCACAAGGATTAATTTACAAGATACCTGTTTTAAACAAATACCACAGATGAGGTACACACAATAATAAACAGTCATATAAGAGCATATAACATGAAAAGTAAGTAAAAGAAGTTATATAAACAAACGGGAAAACAACATGCTACATTATAAAACTGTGTAAAATACTAATAACAGTAACATGTCTGCATTGATTTTTGCATTGAACTTAAAAGTTGTTCAAAATCCCTTAGAAAAGTCAAAGTTGAAAGCTTCAGATCTTTTTGCAAGATGTTCCAGATTACAAGGCCCTTTTGCCAAATTTGATTCACACTGAGGGAACACTGCAATTAATGATGTCTTGAGAGTGCATGCTGTAGCTGCACTGATGAAGTGACATGTAGGAGGAGATACTTTGTATATGAAGGCAGCACAGTGATGAGTACAGTAGTTACGTCCAGTTATGAATCTTAACACCCAGTGATAGACAGCATCCAACATCTGCCGGGTGCTTGCAGGACCATTCATGTAAATAATGTCACCATAGCCAATGGACGGAAGGACAGTAGCAGTTTCAAGGCATTTCCTAGCATTCAGAGTTAGACAAGATCTATTTCTGAAAAAGAAACCCAATTTTACTTTCAATTTCTTTACCAAGTTTTCGACATGGGGTATAAAAGAGATCCCCAAGTATTTGTAAGAGTCAACAAACAATAGGAACACCATTTGTAGATGAGAAAGAAGGAAGGACTGCTGGTACAGACTTCCTGTTTGAAAACAACATTCCTTTGGTTTTATCAGCCTTTAGCACCAGTTTGAGATGGAACAAATTTGACTGGATGATGTCCAGTGCAGACTGTAAAAGCTGGAAAAATCTTAGCAACTGTTTTAGCTTAACAATAAAGAACTGTCATTGGCACAGAAATGTAAGGATGCATCAGGAATGATCATATCTACATTACGTAGATTGTGAAGAGTGTGTGTCCTAAGACTGAGCCTTGTGGTACACAATTGTTGACAGTTAAATAGCTGGAAGAAGTACCATTATGTTGAACACATTGCCTCTGATTTGAAAGATAATTAGAAAACCAACCAGTGGTATGGTCTGAGAAAGTAATGTCTGAAAGCTTATGCCATAAAATGTCATGATCTACAGGTACAGTATCAAAAGCTTCAGACAGGTCTAAATAAAGTGCAGCACAATAATACCTAGCATCCACTGCTTCAAAATATCATTAAAAACCTTCAACGAAGCAATTGTTGTGCTGTGTTTCCTAAAACCAGATTGATGGGAAGATAAGATGATAAAGTAATCCAAAAACTTATTGACTTGAATATTTATCAATTATTCTAAAACCTTAGCTAGAATACAGAGTTTAGAGATTGGCTGATAGTTGTTCAGTTTAGTGGGGTCTCCTCCCCTCAGTAAAGGTAGAACTAAAACTGTTTTCCAAGCAGTTCTAACTGTATTTGTGCAGCTAGCTTTAAGAAATAAGAAGGAAGGTCATGAGAGCCTGCAGATTTTCTAGAGTCCAGACCTTTTAACAATTACCCTCACTAATAGAAAACTGTGAAAATGAGAATGTGTTATTTACTGAGGATTGACTTGTAGGAGAAATTTGATTTGTCAAAGTTTGGCTCTAATAGTTAGTTTTCTGATAGTAACTGTGACAAACAAGGAGCTAGAGGCAACAAAAATGTCCATGGAAACAATTTAGAATCTCATGCTTATTTGACATGGAAACATAATTAACAAGTAATTGTGATGGCAGGTCAGATGAATGGGAGCTGCCAGAAAGTGATTTTATAGTTTTCCAGAATCTTTTAGGGTCATTTAGATATTTTGGGATCTGGGATGAAAAGTAATTATACCTTGCAGCTTTAATGGAAGTTGCACAATGATTCCGTAGCTGATGAAACTGCAACTGTTCAGTGTCTGGACCAGACTGTCTTGCTGTTGCCCAAAGCTGATCTCTCCTGTGCAGATCAGTTAATTCAGGAGTAAACCAGGGTCTGTCTCACCTTTTATTCTGAACTGGCGAAAAGGGGCATGCTTATATACAAAGTAGCTGAAACTATTGTGAAAATGTTTACAAGCAAGTTTCATGTCTTCACTTAGTAAAGTACGATGTCAGTCAAAATGGAACAAGTCCCAAAGGAAGGCCTGTTCACTAAAATGCTTCACATTCATTTTTAGAATTAAACTAGGTTTGGAACAAGGCAATTTAGTATCCCTAATGGCACCAACAACCCAGTGATCACTTATATAATCAACAAAAACACTCAAACCAAAAAAAAAATGAATAGAGATCTAAAATACATGATCTTCCAGGACATTTAGTGTTTGGATAAGTGGAGGTGTCAATGATTTGACTGAAATTGAATGACAAACAGCATTTTTTTTTTAATCCTCACACACTGGAGACAGCCAGTCTAGGTTAAAATCACCAACAAGGACAATCTCACTGAAATATAAATTTGTTAGGAATCCTGTTAAAGACAATAGGGTCTCAGAAGTTGCTGATGGAGGACGAACATCCCACAAGAGTTAATGGTTGAACACCATGCAAATCAGTGTTTACTGCCAAGATTTCAAATTGATTAGGGATTGTCTTGGCAGACACCAAATGTGAATCCAGGCTAGATCTGGTATAAATTGCAACACCACCTCCCTTTCTTTGACGATCAGAACTAGAAATATTAAATCCGTCAACTGACACATTTTTATCCGAAACTGATTTAGATAACAGTTTCACAAATAACAATTACATTGGCACCAGTTGAACAAACCCAAATCCTCAACATATCAATTTTAAAAAGGAGGCTATGTGCATTCATGTGCAAAAAAATGTAGTCCCGACATGTTTTTAAGTCTTTTGGTGTGCTGCAATGTGTTGGCTGTTACCAACAGATTGTATGTCATATCTTGAGACATGATTCTTGAATCTTAAGATCTCAAAACATTTAACAGATTTAGCAAACGCCACATGAGGTAATGGTTAACCATTTGCATTTGAATTCTTGTTTTGTATTACTTTTAATAGATTGTTCAATACTGTAAAATATTGTCATGATGATGTTTCTTTAAATATTTTCCTCAAGAACTAACTGTAATTTTGCTTTTGCTTGTGATTCCAGAATAAAACAGTGCACAGTTGTGACAATGGATGACCTGATCACAGTGCACCATGAAATGGGTCATGTTCAGTACTTCTTGCAGTACAAAAACCAGCCCGTGTCCTTCCGTGATGGAGCCAACCCTGGCTTTCATGAGGCCATTGGAGATGTTTTGGCCCTGTCAGTATCCACACCCAAACATCTGCAGAGCATAGGCCTCTTGGACAAAGTAGAGAACAACCATGGTGCGTAAGAGACACAGTTCTATAAAAATATATGGCACTCTAACAGACATTTACTCAGGATTTTTCTAATTTCTGGCCCTGATGTAGAAAGTGACATCAACTTTCTGATGAGCATGGCACTCGACAAGATTGCTTTCCTGCCTTTTGGCTACCTCATGGATCAATGGAGGTGGAAGGTTTTTGATGGACGCATCCCATCAACAGAATACAATAAAGAATGGTGGAACCTTAGGTAAGTCCCAGTGGTGAGCATAATGTGTAAATGGTTCATTACATTTACAGTGATATATTAATCCACTAGATTGTCTATTACAGAATGAAGTACCAGGGACTGTGTCCTCCTGTATCTCGCACTGAGGACGACTTTGACCCAGGTGCAAAGTTCCACATCCCTGCAAACGTGCCCTATGTCAGGTAAAACTGCACAACTTTACAACACAAATAAGATGAACTGAGCTAAGGAGCAGATAAGATAAATGTGATGAGGAGCATGTTGTGTTATCTGTCACATGGCTTTAACTAATTATTGAGGGTGCCAAAGCAATGCATAGATAAACCTAGTTATTATTCTGCTCAAAATTTACAAGGTAGATCAAATGAAAAAAGGTGAAATTTTGGACAGCTGAAACTGTGGCACAGTTCAAGATTTCTTTAGAAATTTTGTTTTAACATTGTCTGGTAATTTTTTTCATTAATTTGTGTTTTTTTTTTTTTTTTAGGTATTTTGTTAGCTTTGTCATCCAGTTTCAGTTCCACAAGGCTCTTTGTGATGCTGCTAACCATGTTGGGCCTCTGCACACATGTGATATCTACAAATCTCAAGCAGCTGGGAAACTGCTGAGGTTAGTATGCACATACAGTAATTCTCATTTAGCTGTTGAAAACGCACATATAAATATATAAATGCATGTGCTAAACTGCACAACATATCTTTACCAACGAATTCGACTTGTATGTCTGTTTGCAGCGATGTGATGAAGCTCGGTAACAGTAAGCCTTGGCCTGAAGCCATGACCATGATCACTGGTCAGTCCAAAATGAGTGCCCAACCCCTCATGCAGTATTTCAAACCCCTCATTGACTGGCTGGAGGCAGAGAACAGCAAGAACAATGATATTCGTGGATGGCCTGAGTATGACTGGAAACCTTACATGTTGAACCAAACAAGTGCGTATGTCCAACATGCACTCACTCGCTTCATTACAACCACAGAAATGCACATGCATTTGCAAGACGTGTGCATAAAATGAATTTTTACATATTTAAAGAAAAATGTTGTTGAACTTTATCCCAGATTTGTCTGGATTTCCTGGTGAAATCAATCACCCACTCTTCTTGTTTTACTGATGAGATCCTGCTGAAAGGATATATGAAGATTAGACTGTTGAAATTCTTGAACTGGGAGATAGAAAATGATACTGGGGTAAAGAGAGTGCCAGTGTTAAAGGTCAAAGAGCAAAACAGGAATGAATGAACAATGAGAGTTCAGATGTTTTGTAAATTCTCCCTGTGGCTGCAGTTTTTGCATGGAGAGATGAAGTTAAACATCTTGATTAGTTAAGTCTGACAGAGGCTACCAAAAAGCACTATCTGTTGGTGGAAAGATTTTTTACTTTTTTTTAATCGGGAGAATAAAGGTGTTGGGAAAAGTTTTTTGAAGGGTGTGGTGTGTGACGTACATCAGCAAATGCTTATGAGCTTATCTTCAGGTCTTTGGGTCTATGAGTCAAGCAAATTGTTTTTTTTTAGCAAATAGATGTTAACAAAAAATTGCACCAAATCAGCACATTCAGACTGAATGCTGTTGTCAGTGATAACTTTCTGAAGATGACAAAAGTGTCAGAAATGAACCACTTGTTGCTTTTTTTGTACAGTAGGGGAGAACATCAACATTTAATGCCTGTACGTATACTGTTTCTGAGTTTCTGTACAAGTAACTTTACTGATAATGTAGCTAAATGAACTATGCTTTCTCTGCTGAAGCAATTTTCCAGTCTCAAACTGGTGGAAACAATCTTGAACTGTTGAGGTAACAACTAGTCTGAGCACAGCCAACGTCAGTTTAACAAATCTCTACCAGGAAGTGCCCTCAGGTTGCACCCAAGGTGCAAAACCAGCTGCTTCTCACGTTATTTTCACTTTCACATATAACCGTATAATGTAAATGACCATGTAATGTTGATTTCATGGGGATGTGGAGATATATAAAGTAGTGTTTGTTTTAAAAAAATGTGTATTGAAAATCATTGTTTTGCAGTGACGGAGGAAGAGGTCACATCATCTTTGACTAACAGAGAGTGTATTTATTTTACCCTGAAGTTAGATTTCTAGCTTTAAGGAGTTCTTGTAATCTGGTTACTGTAAATTGATGCCAGTGCTTTGATTTTTGTTACTGATGAACACTTCTGAGAGCTGAAAGCTCCACAGCTGTCTTATGATTTGTTCCTTCTGTGAATAAGCTCTGATGATTGTAGAATGTGCTCTTAAAGTATTTTTGTAACAAGACACAAAAATACAAGATTCCCATTTTCTTCCTACAATGAGGAAGTCTTTCTGAGGAAGTCTTTCGGACGGAAGACGAAACGTTTCTACAATTTTTTTTGCTTTGTTTTGGTTTGTTTTTTGAATGTCCAGAGGACCAGACTTAGCTTTTTTAGATCTGTCCATAAAAGTTATGAGCAGAATCAGTGACAATGGGCAGCCCCGATGGAGTCCAACTCTCACTTTGAAGGGGTCTGATTTACTACTGGCAGTGAGAACCAAGCTCTTGCACCACTTGTATAGGGACCAAAGAGTCCATAGCAACGAGTCCCCAATCCCATACTCAGAGAGCACCCCCCCACAGTGTACCCCGAGGAACACGGTCCAGCGCCTTCTCCAAGTCCACAAAACACATGTAGACTGGATGGGCAAACTCCCACGAGCCCTCAAGTACCCTAGTGAGGGTAAAGAGCTGATCCAGTGTTCCACAGCCAGAATTAAACCCACATTGTTCCTCCTGGATCTGAGGTTTGACCAACGATCGGACCACAAGTGAAAATAGTGAAAAGCTGAAAAGTTTTTAAAAAGCAGATTCTGTAGATTTTTCACAGGACATGTAATGCAGCTTTAAAGACTTGATCTAAACCTGTGATTGTGTAATCACTTATTTATTTAATGTTGGTTTATTTTTTTGTTTGTGTGTTCCTCAAAAACCAAAGTTCCTGTGGCGACAGCTAAACCAGGACTGGCAACGATGGGTAAAGCAAAGCTTGCATTGTTTCTTTTTTTTTTTTAACAATTTATTGGTTTATTTAATCATAGTTGTACAAAATGTTTTACACTGACAGCCACGAAGGAGCACGAAAAGGAACCACAGCCAAAAATCAGCCATAAACCTGCTAAACCAGGTAACACAAACACTAAAACACCTAGGAAACAATGTTTTCAACAAATCTTCAAAAATAGCAATAAAAATGCATTCAAACTCTAAATGTATTTTCATGTTAAGAAGTTAAAGAACTCACATTAAACTACTGTGTACATATCGATTACAGGGCAGACACAAAATCTGAATATTAATCAGTTTTTTTAACACAAGGAAAGCATAAAACAATTGCAAAACTCAACTGACTCACATTTATTTATTTTAATTTTCAGTGGTCGAGGTTTCCAAAGAAAAGCCCAAGCGAGTTTCTTCAAAGAAGGGTAAATTTACTGAATACATTATTCAATGGTAACTTTATTAGGCCCACAAATACAAGCTTTTTAAATTTGATTCAAGGTTTTAAATAGTAAGATGTTGTTGGAGTGCTCTGTTATGTTGAACCTTGTTTATTTCAAAGTGTTTTTAATATAAAATCTGTCATTTTTACTGACAAAAAGGGAGAAACTCTAAACGTAATCTACCACAATATGAGCTTATTGCTTGAAATCACAACTTAAATCACTTTATAAAGTCAAACGAGCTGAACATTACATTTATAATTTTCAACATTATGGAAGGACAGCTGTGTCTACAAAGTATAACATCATATGAACACCTTGTGGTGCTAATGTTGGCAATATTGTACGGATGCACGATATTATCAGCATGGTATCTGAATCGGTATTGGCTGATATTAGCAATAAAGTTAAATATCGGACATTGGCCATTCCGTCAAAATAACTCACCAATATAAAAGGCGCTGTTCATATATATATATATATATATATATAGGTATACCTCGGTTTAAGTCCGTCTTGGTTTACGGTTTTTCGCGTTTACGTCACCCTCCCAGTGACG
>JARVGQ010000781.1:4469086-4479397 GCA_031762355.1 Hypsolebias martinsi
ATTCACTCACTTTTGTATCTCTGCGTCTTGAGTCGTTCTGGGTCTTGTTGTTTACTGGGTTACCAGGATCCTAACAGGATCTCTGAATGCCAGAAAACACCTCGCAACTGCTACTTTCCTACCAGCCATTAACTATGGTGACATCATGTATATAAATGCCTCTGTCAGCTCCTTGCTGATCTTGGATGCTATCTACCATTGTATGGTGCGCTAAGATTCATAACTGGCTGTAACTTCCATACCCATCACTGCACCCTGTACTTCTGGTCAGTTGGTCATCAATACCCACACGTAGAGTCTCACACTGGTTCATCTTCATCTATAAATCCATCCTTGGTCTGGTACATTCTCATATCTCCTCCCACATGTCACGTCATCAGTGCAGTTACAACATGCGCTCTCAGGCCATCATTACCTGCAGTGCAGACTGAACTTGGCAAAAAGGCCTTTACACAGCTCCTGTAACCTGGAACACCTTGCAACAGGAACTGAAGTTGTCCACCTTAATTTCTTTAGGGGATTTTAAACATTTGAAAAAAATCAATAGAAACATCAAAGCAAACATGTTCTTGTTTTTAGTATTTTACCTTGTTTATGCCACCTTGATTTATTGTTTTATAACACTACTTTTATTTTAATTGCATTTTTACTGTAGTTTATTGTTGTCTGTAACAAACAGGTTTAACTGTATAAATAAAAGTTGAATGAAGGACTTAATAAGATGCTCCATTCATCAGTCATCTACCGTCTGACAAATTTTCAGCTAATTGCTCTTTGAGAATCACCTTTAAGGTGACAACTACAGTTAATCAAGCCTCACAAACACAGAAAGTGGCAGCAACCTGGTCATTTTTTCAGATATTGAGCTAAAGTTTGATGTGGTAGAAGCTGAGTCGTCTCCAACACACTTCAAGTGCGAGGTGATTATGTGAAATTTTCATTTCAAATTTTGGCACACAAGACACAGAAAACGCACATTCTATCAAGTAATGCTAATTTGGCTGTCAAACTGGATTAAAAAAATAAGTTATTGCAACTACAGAAACTGGAACAAATGGTGTCTTTGTGACAGACAGTTAAATGCTAAATTCGGCATAGCATTCCATTTCATCCACAACTTTTCATGCCCGATGTCAAGAATGGGTTTTTGGAATCCTAATAAGCCAAACACAGGAGTGCAAAAAACAGGAATAGTATTTATTAATTTGGTTGCTGGAGTCAGGGTCCAAGGCAGGAGTCCAATCTTTTCAGTCCATACTTGGCAGATGCAGTCGTGTTGGTGCCAGTGAAGTCGCTCGTGAAGCGTTAGCTGAACCAGCGGAGCAGGCTGAAGCAGTTCATGGTCCACAGTGAGGGGACAATCCAAATTTGTGGTCCAGTAGACGTAATAGGTTTCAAGCATGAGGGAGCAGAGAAGAGAAGTCAGAGCCAAAACATAATCCAAAGACTAGTCAAGGGAGAGCAAGGATCACTACAGTGGTCAGATATGCAGAAAGATCCAGAGAGGGCAAGGCGAGGTGAGGAGCCAATAAACAGATGAGGGTTCAAGGCAAGGCAAGGATAAAGGCTATAGAACAAGATTCAATGAAAGCCTTTACTATCAGGGACCATGAGAGGTGTAACAATTCGGCACTGGTGGGTTGTGGACATGGAGCTTATAAAGGGCAGAATGCTGATTGCAGAGGCGACATGGTGCTGAATGAATGGAGCAGGGTGAATAGGTGCATGGAATGAATGCTGATTACAGTGGCGAAAACAAGGGCAGCTTGGCATGGTGTGAAGGAAGCAGGCTTCAACTGAAGGCTAGGTGATAGGCAAAACACAGCAGGGAAACAGAAAGAATGGCATGAGGAGCAGAGGTGTGAGCAGATGATGGGTTAGCGGGGAGCCACTGACCATTACACCCAAGCTTTAAAATAACATTCTCATGTTAAAAAATGGCAGAGTTGAGGCTATTTGTCAAATATTGTTATGCACAAATGAGCTATATATGTAGGTTCTTGCAGCTTGTGTTGGGAATGACTCAGTTATCGTCATACCAATTTTTTGCACGATATCTAAACAAATAACGTTATAACCATAATTTTTTTGTTGTTTTCAAAAATTAATTAGCTGTAATGGCCGTTTAAAATTAGGTTGAGTACAAAATTTAATCAGTTGTAGATACAATGATTACAGCAGTGGGGATGTAGCGGGGATAGTTGAAGTTTTGTTTTGTTGTTTTGGCCTGCAGGGCTCACCCTGAAGTTGGTCAGACCCTACAAAGTAAATATTTTCACTACTGTAAATAAAATCACACTTCTATGAAAGTATAATCATGACTGTGTGGCTGCTTAAGTGCTGCAGAAGTTGGGATTGCCCAATAATTAATTACTTATCGACGGCTGTTATTACACCAAGGTGTAACATTTTTAATGAGATACATTTTGTTCCTTGTTTGCTGATGATAATCTGATTTATTTTCCATTCTACGCCCATTTTTAGCATGCTGAGTTTTCTTGGTCACGTACAGTATGTGCTTCGCATCAGGGATTGTCTTTACATAAACACTGGTGTGGATAATAAGGTTTAACAGTAACATATTTAAATCCTTCAAATTCAGTAAAATTCTGCTAATTCAAAAACTTGCTGTCAACAGATATGGAATAACACTGACTTTAACAAAACAGAATAATATGAGCACCAAGTGTTCATTTTGTATCTGCTGTTTTGGAATTACCTCTTTTCACAGCTGGAATTAGTTTTATCTTACTAATAATATTGATAGTTTTACAGTTCCAATATTTGACATTTTGCTCCTTTTGAGTTTAGAGAGGGGTTAATACAGGTCAGTTTACACCAGTGACACAGATTCCTCACAAAAAGGAAACTCCTGCCACTCTGCTGAGAAAAGTACAAGTACAGCTGTTATCAGTCTTAAACAAATAATGATAAGCTCTATGCTATTAATACATTAAGTTGTAAAATATATATCCTGTAAGCACCTTGCAGATGTTGGATGCTGTCTATCACGGTGCACTAAGATTCATAACTGGTTGTAACTACTGTACTGTACTTTATTTCGTTTTTATTTTACTACTTTTATTTACATTTCAGTTTATATGCTTTTCAAGAATGTTTATGTTGTGTGTACAGTACCTCATCTGTGTTTTTTGTTTAAAACTGGTCTCTCTTGTAAATGAGTCCTCGTGACTCAATGAGATTAACCTGTATAAATAATGTTTGAATGAAAATATACATTTTAACTATTTGCAGCCCAAATACTCAGTGATGACCCACTGTTCCGCAACACAGCTCTCAAGAGGTGAGACATGGAGCCTCTGAAAATAATCCAGTGTGAAATTTTCTGGTTTATATTAAAGGCTGACTGACAGATTGTATTAACAGAGTGGAGTAAGTGCTGACAAATTATCAAACATCTTTCACCCTGTCCTCTGATGCCACCTGAACATGGAGCCAGGGGAAGCTTTTGGTCTAGATTGGTCCTCACGCCATTGAATGTTTATGCAATGACCCCACAACTTAAACCAGCACCCCCTCCCACATGCTCCTCGTCATCTCATATCTAGGAGCATTACTACTGGACATTGACTTCAATAGGCTCAATGATAAATGATAAACGGACTGTCCTTATATAGCACCTTTCTATCTTATCAAGAGTAAGTGCTTTACAACACAATCTGTGTCCTCATTTACCCATTCATACAACACTCTACTAGAGCTTTACAAAGTTAATTGAATAAATATTTCTAAAGAAACTAATCAGTCCTTTATCACATTTATTCACCGATGGGACACTCATCGGAGGCAATGATGGGTTTTGTGTCTTGCCCAGAAACACTTGGTCATAAGATGGCTGGTGGAGTCAAACCCCCAGCTCTTGCATTGGAGGACGACTGCTCTAACCACTCATCCACAGCCGCCCCTGCTGCAGTCGGCTCTGGCCTTCACTGCTTCCCTCCAGCTATCACCTGGAACTAATTTATCACAGGGACAGCTACGTTCCCATGACTGAGGCTGACCATTTCTAGAGCCTCCAGTATACGCAGGTGTTCCTTCAGTCCGCGGAGATCCGTGCGTACCGGATTAGAAATGAAGCATTGACGCCATGTCTGAAATGGTGAGAAATTAAGGAATTTGTCACAAGCGAATTAAAATCAGGTACAACATGGCTGCGGGATGGTCTGGAGATTTCCCGGTGGGCTGGTCTGATGTGTGGGCTGCAGTGCCAGTGCTCCCTGTTTTTATTTTTATTTTTAGACCTTTTTATTAACAACATATAAACACAGAACACTGCTGTGGCTAGGGCTGCCAGCTCTCTCTCTCTTTTTTTTGTGACCTGTCAATCAATCCAGTAGGCGTGTCAGCAAATGACCAATTGGCAACCTCAATTTTTCCCAAAAGTAAACGTCCATTGTCAGTGGAGCTGCGCTGTAGCTGGTCAGGGTGGTCACTTGAGTATGAAGTCTGAACCCTCTGCACACAGTGCAAGTCGAGTCCGTGTGGAAAAAAGACCGCCGGAGTATACTGGAGCCTTAAGACTCCATACATTTGCAAAGAAAGGCCACCTGAATGACAGTGGGAGTTTTACTGAGATAACTGTAATAATGCTGCGTGGTGACTCATCGAGGAAAAAACTGGAAACTTCCAGACTCCAGGGAAACGTCCAGGATGAACCTCCAGGGTTCTGGAGAACCCTGTTGCCCAGCTGAGACTCATGATGTGGGGTACATCAGAGATCAATTGATGTGTCTCTCAGCTCAGTCTCAGGAGGACACTGAAGATGTTTATATTTTGGATTTATGATAGTAGGGGTTCTGCACTATGGCATCAGCGGGACAGTTGTATCAACTTAAAGAAGACATCGGCAGCAGTTTCGGCCATGGCAAAGCTGCCGGGTTTGAGTGAAGGTTTGGTACACGCTATGAGAACTCAAAATCAGCTGATTAACGAGTTAAACCGTAAGATGGAGACGATTTGTGAGAATCGCAGACCACCTGCGACTTCTAGGACTCGACAACATGTGGGGTTTTATTCAGCCTTTATTTAGACAGGTTAATCCCATTGAGACTTGAGGACTCATTTACAAGAGAGACATGGGCTGACCTTGAGGAGACTCATAACGTGGATCAGTGGAGTGGATTCCCATAAAGCTGGCCAATTTGGACCAAGAAAGTTCCAGCAGAACTCAAGGCTGATAAGGAAAAACAGTCTGCCTTAAGAAAATCAACAATAGTGACTTAATCTGACTCCCCTGTTTGGCCTTGGATATGAGCCGACTATCAAAATTTCTCCTGGGACATGGGTAACTGGAGACAAAGGCTCCATCTACCCCCGCCCCTCCCAGAACTTCTGTGCAGGCTTATCAGAACTGCCAGCTGAAACATCATTAACTCTGAGTGCCACAATGCCAGACAGGACAAGGGGATTAAAAAAAGAAAAAAGGAACATTATCAGAACTGCGGCCTGTATGAAAGTGCATGGACAAATCGCAACGTCTTGATGTCAAATGCATATGTAATCATGTTTTTAAACATGAGGAAACGGGTTCACAAAATTTGGGGTAAGTGACTGATTACTTATTTCCTCTATAGAGAGGTGGTGCCCAAAAATGAGGTTATTTGTATAATACATGTATATTTCATGAGCTTAACTCATAACTGATAATCAACATATACTTTGTATTTACACCTCATATCATTACAAGGAGCAGACTGTCCCCCCTGCACCAAGTAGTCAGTTTTACACCTTGACCCTAGACACCCCCCCCCACCCCCCATTTGAACCCTCTGTATGTAGAGGGCATACAGCAGGGGGCTTAGCACACAGCCCTACCGAGCTCCTGTGCTGAGGCTGAGGGCCATGGATGTGTGACAGCCCATTTGAACCCTCTGACTGCGGTCAGACAGGAAACTATTTTCCCATGCACAAGTGGAGTGTGGAAGTCCCAGTTCCCCCCGTTTGTCCATCAATCTGTTGGGGAAGATTGTGTTGAAAGCAGAGCTATAGTCTACAATGAGCATCCGCACATAGAAACACGGAAGGCTGTGCCTGTGGTGTCCTCAGTTGTCGATTAGCTCTTGTAAGCAAATTGGTGGGGGTCATGTGTTTGTGGGAGGAGTGAAGTGATGTGACTCATGACCAGATTTTCAGAACACTTCATCATCACTGGATTGAGATCAAGTGACCGGTAGTCATTTAGATCATAAACTTGGGGTTTCTTGGATGTGGGGACTATTGTAGACGTCTTCAGGCAGTGTGGGACTCAGTGGGACTAACCTGTATAAATAAAGGTTGAATGAATGAATGGAACCATGGACTGGGACAATGACCTGTTGAAAATCCTGGTCATGACTCCAGCTGGTTGGTGTGCGCAGTCTATCAGAACACGTCAGGGGACACTGTCAGCTCCAGCAGCCTTCCTCGGGCTAACAGCTCGTAGTACGCGCTTCACCTCATGCTCTTCAACAGTGAAGGCAGGGCTGCTGTGGACTGTTGGATCCATACAGCTGATTCAGGTGACTTCACGTCAAAGCATGTAAATAAGAGATTTAGTTTCTCTGCCAGCGGGACATCATCTTCTTCAGTCACTCCCAGAATGTTCTTAATGTTTGTGAGAACAATCTGGGAGTGACTGAAGGTGATGCCCCCTGGCAGAGGAACTAAATCTCTTCTTTACTCACTTTGAAGTGAATTCACCTGCATCAGCCAAACGTGGCCATTTTGGTCCTTTAGGCTTAAAAAAAAAAAAAACCTTAAAATTTTGTATGAACATTTTTATGTGTTTATCTTTTTAGCTATTTTTAAATCCATCATTTCCAGGAACATGTTTGCCATGAGTAAATTTTCAATAAGTTATTGTGACATTTGGTACAAAAAATAAAGCTCCACTTATGTCGTTTTCACATAACACACTGCCAATGATCTATTTCAACATCATGGACTGACATACCTAACAAAAACCCTCACAAATGTATAGCATTGTCCTTAGGGGCCAAGATGGGGTAGAGGCAGGGCAACCAACTTGTGACCCGAAAGTCCCACTATCAATCTCCAGCCAGTCCCACATGTCATGGTGTCTCTGAGCAAGACAGCTAATCCCCAATTGTTCCCCGGGAGCTGACATAGCTGCCCACTGCTCCACCTGGGTGTAACCCAGGTGCGACGGGTTAAATGCAGAAAACTAATTTCGCCATTGAATGGGAACAAACAATGATGACAACACATAGCACTTATTATTATTATCATTATTATTGTAAAAATGTCCTGATCAGGGCTGACCCAAGGTTGTGTGAAGCCCTAAGCTAATGTCCATCGTCCACTCACCTCCACACATCTCTCTATGTTGGCCAGGTTTCATTATTTGTGTATCATTTAGGTCTGGTACATTGACAAAAAGGAATTCCTTACCGACTTAACTGAGTTTGCCTTAACAGCTATTATTGATTATTAATCCAATCAATTCTATGGGCAAAGACTGATGTGTGTTGACCTTAGGTAATCTTGTGATGGAGTCAAACCAAGAACAATGAGTTAATCTGGTCCTATTTACACAGACACAGTGGGAAGAAACATGTTTTTTTTTGTATGTTAGTTCGAAGAAAAGATCTGTATTGATACAGATGGATTTTGTGTTTATATGTATCCGCAGGAATATTTAATATAAAGAACATGAAATAGCTGACAGGGCAGCAAACTTACATGTAGGGAATCACAAGGAACTCAAGAGACAGAGGCGACAGAAGACAATGTCAGGACGACGATAAACACCAAGACACAGACATATACACAAACAGACAGCATGACAATCACAAACACCTGGATGACACAAAGGAGGAGATAATCAAGACAATTAAAAGAGACCAGGGAGTGTAGGGATGGTGACCCGCCACCAGAGGGTACCATCCCTACACATGATATGTGTAACAGAGAATCTAGGCCGGATTTGAGCACGGGCTTACCGGGGCTGCAGCCCGGGGCCCCGGCGCTTCGGCCAGCATAGTTTACGTTTCGGATTTTCGATCCAACCTGCCGATATTTTCCGATCCATGATGCACGTTGGCTTCAAGGAATGGATTTCCTGAACGGAGGCATGTCTCTTGAACCCAGAGTAATAAGACCCGCCTCACGTTCAAGAACTCCATTTCATAGTTTGCAGCCAGCTACAGCATGAGGACTGAATGAGTAGCATCTTAGCTAACAGCTAGCTAACTTTTCATCGTAACATGTCCGCTCTGTGGAAGTATTTTACACTAAACACCACAAGACAGCAACGTGCAATGTTTGCAGAGCCATGGCGCCACATTAAACCACAGTCAAGTTAGTTTTACGTTGGACAGTCGAGCTCCGGGGCTTCAGCGGGACGCTACTCTCGCTGAACCGAAACACAGGCATCCCGACCCGGCCAGCTGCGTCCCCGTCTCGGTGGAGAGACAGGCTGAGAGCGGCTGACCAAAATCAGAGCGCCCGCCTCGGATTGAACAAGAAAAACACTGCTGAAGCCACGGAGCTCAAATGTTCACCGAGAAGTTGCTAAACTTCATCATAATTAATGACCAACAGCTATCAGCTGTAGAAAATGAAGGATTTCACAGCTTGATACTTGCAGCCAAGATATACTTTGTAGTTTACCCTCCAGGAGATATTTATCAGTACAACAGTAGACAATCATAAAAAAGCATAGTAATTACAAGAAAACAGTATTAAAAAAAACATAAACAGCTACATTATAAAGCAATGTAAAATACTAAAAACAGGGTGTCTGTGTTGGTTTATGCAATTAACAGACGTAAAGCGATTTATTTAATTCAATTATTGTTAATTTAAAAGAGACAAAATTAAACAAATTCATCAAAAAGAAAACATTGAATGAAAAGAGTGCAGAAAGAAGAGAAACATTCTTATATCACCCCCTTATTTAAAAGAGTATACAAAATAACTTTAAACAATCACTTAATCACTTTAATATCCACTTTAAAGCTAGGAATTGTAGGGATGCCACCATCTAGTGGGCATTCCTTGTCTGTGCACCCTGGTGTTTCAATTACAGTATTTAGATTATTTCCCTCCTTGTGTTCCCAGGTGTTTGTAATCACGTCCTGTCTTGTCTGTGTGTGTCCTGACCTGCCTGAAACCCTGACAGTACGACACGACCAACCATGAACCCAGCAGGCAAGCAGTTTTTGTCTAGACTCTCTTATGAGGATTATTCTCACCTGTGACACTGTCCAGAGATATATGAACTCGGCCACCTCCTACAATCTGTTAGAAAGGTGGGAGGCCACTACAGACATGTTTCCCGAAATTAATTGACTCTCCTGGTATGGAGGACATTTTGGACGAGGTGCTGGAGGAGAAGCATTGGTTGGAGCCACTCATCCGACTCCATACCACCAGTCCTAGTCCTCTGCCAGAACCGGATTCCCCTATTTTTTGAACCTGTCCCGTTTTCCCCTATCCTCGCAACTGTAGCCACTGTGGTCACCCCCTGGCCTACCACAGTCCCCGTAGTTTTTCCACCTTCTACAGCCTCTGCATGTTTTACGCAGTACGAGGATCTAGTCAGTCCAGTCTGTCCAGCCTCCACCAACCCAGAACATGCAGGTCACCCAGAACCTGCAGATCACTCAGGACCTGCAGCGACACCAGAAGCTGCAGCCGGTCCTCAGCCTGCTGAGGGGTCCACACCTCAGCCGCAGGGTCCCGACTCCCCAGCAGCAGTTCTGGACTCTGATCCGGCTCCTCTGGTCTCACCGCCTGATCTGGCTCCTCTCTGGTCTCACCGCCTGCCGACCCCGACAAGCTGGACTCACCACCTGCAGACCCCGACACGCCAGACTCGCCGCATGCAGACCCCACGCATGCAGACCCCACGCCGGACTCGCTGCCTGACGACTCATCGCCTGACTACTCCTCGCCTGACTACTCCTCACCTGACTACTCCTTGCCTGTGACCTCCGTCCAACGGTCTCCAGGCCACCCGCCCGACACGCTCCAGCCTGATGGACGGCCTCCCGACCACCCACCCCCCCCGCCACTGCCAGATGGACACCCACCTGACCAGCCTTTGCCTTGGGATGGTCTCCTGGCCGTCTGAACATTTCTGTTTACCCATGTGTGTAGTTATTCCCAGGCTTTGTCCTGTTGGTTTTGTTTTTTGTCCTTGTGTATCTTTGTTTGGGCCGACCATCCTTGCAGTTCCTCCCTATGCCCGTCCTAGTCTGTTTTTTTTTTTTTGGGGGGGGGGGGGCTCTTGGGGACGCCCGGGGCGTCCGTGAGTGGGGGGGGGGTACTGTAGGGATGGCATCATGT
>JARVGQ010000781.1:4557339-4574489 GCA_031762355.1 Hypsolebias martinsi
GGAAAACAGATTAATCAATTTCAGTTCCAATCCAGGTTCAACTCAACACCATTCACATGAGGAAATTCTCCTACACAGCAGTTTGTTATGATAAAAAAAAACTGGTCCAAAAGGTAATGTCCAAAATTCCAGGATGAAACAATAAGAATAAACAGTGTCAGTCAATAGTCACATAACCAACTGGGTGTGAAGATGTGAGTGATACAGGCCTACCACACCGCAGGGTGCAGCAGGACTCCAAATGGAAAAGAAGGAATCCCGTTCTTTCTAAGTCCAGGTGGGAAGGCTCGCCATCAAAGTCACAGGAGGAATCCACCTCAGGAACAATCCAGTATAAACAAAAAACCTGACCTGTCAAAGACAGGACCAGCAGAATAATAGAATTTTATTAAGCTGTTCTAGCTTTAATCCTTAAATCATGTTTCTATAGACATCGTATTTGACATCAATTTGTCATTAAATTGCTCAAATTTGCTATAAAACAATTCTCTTTTACCTCAATGTGGTATTTCACTACATTGTCAATTTATTTTTCTATAAATTGCAAAAGCATTTTTTCAAACACAATATTAAACATTACATTTTACCCAGAATCAGTAAAAGTTTACATTTGACTAATTAAATAGTTCACATAAACACCATTATTCAACAAAATGTGATAAACAGAACAAAAACCCAAATGAAAGGCACATACATGCTCACTGATCTCAATGGGCAACAATATGGTGGCTCTCAGTCCAGACACGTGGGGCACTAGATGGTATAACAAGGCATATTTTTCATGCTTTAACCTCAATAATATGAGCTTTCATTGTGAATAAAGTAAGAATACACCATAGTTTAGTCTTTACCTTCAGCTGAACGGAGAACGAAAGGAACTTCGAGGAAACCAGTAGCAAATAAGAGCTAACGAAGCTAGCAAGGTAGCTCTAACAGTGCTCGGCAGAAAACTGAAGTTCAGTCTTGCTTTACTCACTTCACGACTTCCAGCTTAGAAATAGGAGGATAACAGCAATTTTATCTACAAAAGTGTTTTGTTCGAGTTCATATCTATTACTTCAACCGTCTTAACACACAGACCATCACGCTACACGGCTTGACCATCTCCACCTCGTGATGGATCTCTCTCGCGCTCAACAGCCAGGCTGCAGACACGGGAAGAAGGGTGGAACCTACTGCGTAAGTCTGCTTTCTGATTGGTTTACACACACACTGGAAACTAAACTTCCTATTGGCTAGGTAGACTACCTAGCTTCCCTGACCTCTGTTTCTTAAAAAGACAGCCCCATTTTATGTGAGCTACAATAAAGTAATGAAAAATATACCAATTGCATTTGTTCACTTAATAAAGAACAATTATGAAACTAAACCGACAATTAGTTTACCGAGCATCAATCTCATTGGACTAAATTTAACACAATAAATGCAACAACAATTTCTTAATTCAACATTTAATTAAAACAATATATACTGGTCAGGTAAGAAGAAAGTTTCACAATTTTTTACGATAAGAAGGAAAGAATAAAAATAATGACACAGTATCAGGGTTTCCCTCTTCCTCCTAAATATAAAGAATTACATTTCATAACTCTAAATAATATTTATCCTTCAAACGAGTTTATCATAAATAGATTTAACTTTGAATGTGAAAACTGTTATATATATATATAATGAACCTGAAACAACAGAACATTTATTTTATTTCTGTCATTCTGTGAACACATTATGGAACTCCCTTCACGATCTCCTGACCATTAAATCCATGAACATAGACTCCTTCTCCGTTCAGAATATCTTATATGGATATGTATCTGAAAATAAAAAAAATTGAATACTTTGTTAATAACATTATTATAATATTAAAATTATATATACATAAATGCATATATGGCAAATCTAAGCCATAATGGTCTGTATTCAAACAAGAACTCCAGTTGTCAAAACTTTCATTAGACTGTGCTAAAAACCCACAAACAAAATTGCTCTCTGATCACCTCGCTCAGATAATATAGCCCTCTGACAAATTATTTTAGCAATTATGTAGATTGTTAGATAATTAGTTATGTGGTTGTTTAATTTACTTGTACTACATTATTTGTAAACTCTCAAATAATACTATTACCTAAATTTAAACTTATGATAGTTGATATGATCATTTGTTTAAGTATATGTTGACTAGGAAGTATGCTAGTAGATATTTGTACATGCTTTTATATTTCATTGTAATTTGAGATTGTCATTTGTTGTTTTGTTTGTGTTCCTTCGTTCTTTGTTCTGTATGTTCAGTAGTTAAAACTTTAAGTTACATATTTTAACTACGCAAATAGAACCAAGGTAGTGTGTTAAACTATATTGTTTTCTTCTCATTACAGGTATTAGTGTAAATCAACAAAAATACAAAATACATAATAAAATATATAAAAATACATATATAATGCAGAGTGTTCAGTTGTGTTATATTATACATTGAAAAATAAATAAAATACAGTATGTGGATTGTGACAATATCTAGTAGTCCACAAGGTGAAGAGTGCACTTTATGATTAAATAATATTTAATCATTTGCCAAAGACACTTCAAAGAAAACAGGAGGAGGTTTAGGATTTTACACAGTTTGATACTTTCTCTACATAATCACAGCTGAATCTTGTCATGAATGTATTTGAGGATATCCTGTCCAGCACAACACAATTTTTTGTGTCTTTCACTTAAATGAAAATACATAATTTTGTATGTGTATTGCACAGTTTGTGTATTGATTTATGTGGGAGAGCTCAAAAACATAAAAGTCATCAAATAATTTTATTAGACTGCAATGCTCATCATTCATGATGATCACGAGGAACAAAAACTTCAGTGAAAGAACTCAGATGAAGCATGTGGTAATGACCACAGTCCACCAGTAGGTGTCCTTTAATGGCTGCACTGTGCATTCCTGTCTTTACACAGTTCATTGCTTTGAGAGGCTCCTTGTACATAAAACATATGTGGGTCAGTGCTTTCCCTGCTTGCTGCACAGTTAAAACACTGGTTTTAATACAAATTCACCTTTAGAGTAGAAAAATATTTTAGTGTTGTATTGATTGTTTAGTGTGATCAAACAATTTATTCACATAAAAGTGTCCCATGGATCATTTTCCTTGATGGCTTTTAGGTTTGATGTAAATACAGACTGTAAGAACATCAACAGGTTTGTGGTCTCTAAAATGCTGTTATTTTAATTATTTGGTGATACATCAGCAACAAATAAATGTACACTCTTTGTAGCTGCAGATCTAAAGATTAACTTCATTATATGTACGGTACATAGGGGATGTGACTATCTACTTACAACAAACCCCATGTATGTTTGAGCATATTTGACCATTAAAGCAATTCCGAGTTTCATGTGTCAAGAGACTGAACAGTGTTTTAATATTATATTTTTATTTTGTAGATTTTAAGCTGTCATTGCTGCTACTAGTTTTCTATTCAAAGTCTTTTATTTTGTTCATTTATTTTTTTGTGATGGCAGCGACAGACTTTTAATTTAAATCTAATTTCTCCAAAGGGACATGCACTGAAGTCTATCAGATCATAAACTCAGCTCATAATGGGCTCTAGGTAAAGCAGGGAACTAAACACATGCAGTTAATATATTCTAATAAATAATCAACTATTGCATAAAGCAGGAGCAAGGGGTGGCACAGTGGCGTAGTTAGCAGAGCTGTTGCTTCTCAACGAGACGGTCGCTAGATCAAATCTCGGCCGGGGTGGCCTTTCTGGGTGGAGTTTGCATGTTCCCTCCGTACATGCTTGGGTTTTCTCCGGGTACTCCAGTTTTCTCCCACAGACCAAAAGAAAAAGCAGGTAAAGATGATGGATGGATGGATGGATGGATGGATGGAAGCAGGAGTAAGCAGACTTTCTCTTTTATCAACTTTGATATCAGACTTGAGTGTCTCATCAAATTTCAGTTAAACAATGTCAAAACAAACACTTTAAATGTGAATTTTAAATATGAAGTAACTTATTTTTTAAGCTGCGATGCCTAGTCATTTAACAGATTACTGACTGAGCTAAATGTATCAATACACCTAACGACGCTAAAGGCCTAGAATCAAATCAGCAGTAAACTGAACTGTGGTTAAAAGCATTAGCCTGTCTGCTAAGTGTCTCATCCATTAGTTTGGTTCTTAAAGGCAGAGTTTGAAGTGTTCTTCACAAGGTTTTCCATGCCAGTAGGAAAACGTTGTGTCGGGAAAAAACATGCTGACAAGGCAAAACACTGTCAGCATTTTTGATACAAAAATATGGGCGTGACGTTTTGCTGAGTAGAACCATAATGCATTAATTCTGTCAATAAAATCAGCCGCACAATCCTCATTTTTTTAATTAAAAGTGACTGTTGCATTACGAGCTGGCATCGTTCTCTATAGTCATCGAGACAAACACGGCTCGCAGTGAGTAAGTGTGATAAACTGTAACAATAAGGACACCATAATCCCAGATAATGGACTGTCAGGCTCGTCATGCTGAGGTGTAGCAGGCAAATATTGATTTATGGGCGCCAGCGTTCGGGGACAACACTATTAGCGCTGCTGACTGAGTTTCTAGTTTACTCTACAGATAACTAATTACACAGAGTGGGATGTCGAAGATGAAGTCCTGAAAAAGCACGATGAACATTTCAATTCGTCTCAGCAGAACGACGTCAGATTCAATTACACGTTGTAAAAAGAAAACAGCACTGAAGATGTGTTTGTTGCATTAGTAGACAGCTAATTAAAAGGGAGGGAAATAACATTAAGTGTCTGAAGATTCTCATCGTGGTGCTAGTTGTTCCTCCTGCCTTCAGGTTTTCGGTGATCGAGAAAACTTTTGCATGTGACTTTCATCCTCATCAAACTACCCAGTGAGCCATTCAGGCGACGACAACTTTCGCCTGAATAAAACCACATGACCAGGGGTCTGCAACCTTTATGATCAAAAGAGCCATTTCCGTCTCTTCGTTCACTAAATTTAATGTGTCCAGAGCTGCAAAACCTGCTACAAGTGTTATCATCAACTGGTGGCCCATGGGCCATTTTAATTTTTTTAAGAGGGGCCTTATCTGGCCAGTAGGTGTGAAATTATAAAACTAAAAACACCCAATGATTGTTAACATTTATTGATATTTTTACATTTTAAGACAAAATAAAAGACTGGATTCCATCCATCCATCCATCCATCCATCCATCCATCCATCCATCCATCCATCCATCCATCCATCCATCCATCCATCCATCCAATGTCTTTACCCGTTTCTTTCTTTTTGGGTTGCAGAGGGTAACTGGTGCCCGTATCCAGGTTGCACGTCAATCACAGAAGACTGGATTCTTGAAAAGAAAAATGTTTTGCCATATTAAAAAAAACTGAAACAATGAACTGTGCAGGCTTATATGATTCTTTATTATTATTATTATTTGTTTTATTCATTTTTTTATTGTGGAGAAACTGAGTATCGTACTTTGAAGAATTAATCCTAAAGTCAAAGTGAGTATAATTTAATCTGTGTATTAGTACAAGTATCCACATATTTTCAAAGGATTTGTCAGGAAAACTGCGAAAACTAGTGATTTTTTTGTGGATATAACATCATTAAAAATTGTATTTTATTTTAGTTTTGGGCAAGGCTTGAAAGAGCCGCTGCAGAAGGATCAAAGAGCCGCATGTGGCTCCAGAGCCGCAGGTTGCAGACCCCTGGTCTATGGGCAAAGATTCCTGCCACCCCCCAGGACAGAAACGTCATCAGTCAGCGACAATGTTTTTGAAAGAAACAACTTTAGTCATCTTAACTATAAAATATTTATCTGACACAACTAAAAGAGGTGGTGTTTGGCACAGAAGGACCTGGGTCTTGTTGATGAGGCCTGGAGCTGCTTGGAAAGAGACTGGAGGTTTAGTTCCTGATGGACAGCAGCCTACAGTTCAAACAGGCTCGTCTGGATGGGAGGGGTCAGCTGCAGTCTGTCCTGCACGCCTCAGAGTCCTGCAGGAGCACGGACTCTGAAGAGACGGCATGATGGCACAGTTGATGGAGCTGTTGCCTCTCAGTGAGAAGGTCGCTAATTCAAATTCCAGCCCGGGACCTTTCTGGGTGGAGTTTGCATGTTCTCTCCGTGCTGTGTGTGGGTTTTCTCCAGATACTCCGGTTTCCTCCCATAAACCTAAAACATGCATGTTAGACTGACTGGTAACTCTAAATTGTCCCTAGATGAGAGGGAGAGAGTGACTGGTTGATTGTGTCGTTAGTCTCTATGTGATGGACTGGAGACCTGTCCAGGATGACGTCGCCTCTCGCACAGTGACTTCTGGACATGAGCACCAGTGACCCCTGCAACCTGAAAAGGAAGACGAGGTAAGGATGGATGGAGCACAGTTGAAGTAGCTTTATTGGTCAACGGTTTCTGCAGCGGCTCTGAAGGAGTTCAAGATGATCATCTGAGGATCCTGTAGTGAACATTCAGACACAAAACATTTCAGATTTCTTGAATTTTTAAATGTTATAAACTTTAGAATGAAAAATAATTTGCTTCTGATTTTTCTGTGTTTGACCTTTCAAGAATATTACCTTTGTTTAAAGTTCTGCTCATTTCAGTGTAACCCCAAAGCCACCCCCAGCCAGAGGACGCTCCTCACATCTTCCAAGCTGTTGAATGAGTGTACGTGAAGCTGGGCGGAGCAGCTGGTGAGTAACTGCAGAACATGACTCTGTTGATGCCCACAGACTTGTGACAGCTCCTGCTCTGCATCACCTTCATGCATCAGGCTGACTTCACCTTTAGTTGGCTTTTCTCCACCTCCAGTGCACCTGAACTGAACTTATGGCAGGTGGAAAGGAACTTCCTGTGAGCCGCTCCTGGAAGGCAGGAAGAGAACAGAAGGGCTTAACGAATCGTAATCAGATAAACGAGGAGAAGGGCCACCTGCAGCATGAGGCCAGAGACTTAAAGCCTCTCTCCTGGACGCTCTACAGCCATTACATCTCTTCTGCTATCAGGCGGACTGGCTGGTGGCTAAACTAAGCTTGTTTTCTCATGTAGCCTCTCTTTTTATAAAAAAATAAAAATAAACAAACAAAAACCAAAGACAGCTGCTGTTTTACTTTATCTGAATAAAAGCTTTCCTTGAAGGAGAGCATATGGTCCACTGTCGTTTTAAGTAAGAGTTTGACGACCGTAATTTTTGCCATATAAGTCACCGTTTTTTGCATGAATTAGCATGCCTGTAAAGCAACATATTTATGTTTTTCCCATATTTATAACCCAATTTTTGGCTGAGATCTAACGATTTCATTCATTCTGACATGGAAAAGTTTGAGCACTACCATTTTCAGCCACTAGAGGGTGTTTGAGTAGTATGGCAAGACCAAGCGTCTCATTATCACATCATGTTGCTGTGTTCATTCGTGCTCATCTGGTCACACAGACTCATGTTCGTGCTGCTGTTTGGCGTATTGTTTTTATGGGATTAGTGCTTAGCGTATTTTTAGTTGATGTTTTCTTAGTTCATATCTTAGATTTTATTACTGTTTTTTCTTTTACATTTTTTTCTTGGATGTAACTGGGACCCTGTGTACACAATTTAATTCCGCCACATGTACCACATATGGTGCGAACAACAATAAAGAATATCTGAATCTGAATTAATAGGTAAAAGTGGCTATTAATGAGACACTTGGCTTGCCACATCAAGCCACCTTCGGCTCACTCCGGAACTCCTGGAGCAAATGTCAAATCAGCTGCATTTTGCTGCAACGTCCAGGAGAAATACAGCTGATTTAACCATTAAAGTGCATTAATTAAGGAAAATAATCAACTGAGACACACCTTTACTATAATGTCGAGCAAACAAATAATTATTTTTAGGTGGTCATCTTGTGAAATTTCGAAGAAATGCTCAGTGAGTCCTCTCTCTGCGTGCTCTCGCAGCCACGAATTGGCTTTTGAAATGCAGCTAGTTTGACTGTTAAAGTGCATTTATTAAGGAAAAGTTAAACTGAGACACACATTTGCCATAATTTCGAGTAAACAAATAGTTGTTTTTAAGTGCTAATCTTGTTAAATTCTTGTTAAATTCCTCCCATGCGCGTTCCCGCGGCTGCCATTTGGCAACCAATTGATTTTTGGCACAACGCCGGCCCACGTTTCCGGTTGTCAGTGGTGACACATAATAGATGCGACGTGTTTGTTTTTTTCTACTTTATTAGACATATTTGGACTGATGCAACTTGTATATGGCGGTGTGACGTTTACTGTGGAAAGTACAGTGCATTGTAGCCATTTGCACATTTGTCAAGGTGGTTAGCTGTGGCGGCCATCTTTCGTGGGGCTGACTTCTAAAGCCAGTCAGCTGGAGTGCTACATCCTGTGATTACTTTATGGGAGTTTCCGTAAAACCTTGTCTACTGGTTTATGAGAACATTGCCTACCTAATAACCAAACATGCGGACATACACAAAAACTCATAACCTTTCTGAAAAACCTCACTTCAAAATGGCTGAACTATTTCTTTAAGTCTAATGTTTTTTGCCTACTTATTAGGAGGAACAGGCCCCTTTTTGTAGCCACAGGTCTTTTGAATAATATCAGATCTTTCTAGGGAAATATTATGTTTTTCATTTAGAACATTTGTTTGATTGTGAATATTAAATAACACCTGCGGTAAGAACACCTTGATCAAAGCTCAAGGGTTCTGAGGAAGAACAAGGAAAACTGCACACCAGAACAAGCCATCACAGATTCAGATATTAACCTCCTGCATTCTTTGAGGTAATATTTAGTTGCACTGAAGGTGTTTCAGCACTCCTGCAACACACAGGCAGACCTGCCGGACCGGAGAGGCCCACGGAAAACCTAAGCTGGGGTTTCTAACAAAGATAAGTCAGTTCCTCTGGACTGATTCTTGATAGAAGAATCCATCCAGAGGACCTGACTTATCTTTGTTAGATGTTTCTACCTGGAGTATTGAGCATGCATCAGGAAACTATGGTTGTGTAGTAACTACAAAACATTTGAGGAGCATTGGGCCAGAGCTCCCTGGAGCTGTTGGTGTGTTTTCACCAGCTGGTAGTCATGCAGATGGTTGTCAGGACACATATATAAACATGTCCGTAGCTTACGGATCACCCGTGGAAGTCACTTTTGATTTTTACGAGAGATCAAATACAGTAACAGTCATCATAAATACTTGATAAACATAAATGTGTTGTCATATTTACTTTAATCACATGTAATATGTTAACTATGTAGCAAACTTATTTGTCAATTCACCAAGAAAAGAAAATGTGCAACTTTTAAGTCACAGTTGCACAATGCAGTTCTGATGAGGCACTGCGATGAAATGAAGACTCAATGCATCTGCTGGCTTGCTTCCTTAGATAACTTTACTTATTGGCATTTATAATGTACAGTATGTGACTTCATGTCTGCCTTCAACACCATGATTCTCCAGACACTGATGGACACACTAGGATTAAGCTCCTCCATTTGCATCTGGGTCATAGACTTCTTAACAATCAGACCAGTCTGTGAGGTTCCACAACTTGTCCACTACCATAACCCTCAGCATTGGCTGCCCCCAGGGCTGTGTGTTGAGCCCCCTCCTGTTCACTCTGCTCACAAATGACTGCACACCTACCCATCCAGGTTGTCATATTGTAAAGTTTGCAGATGATACATTGGTGGTGGGATGCATCACAAACAACAATGAGTCCAGCTACAGGCAGGAGGTGGAACACCTGGAGAGCTGGTGCAGGAAGAACAACCTTCACATCAATGTGAAGAAGATTATTACTGTTTTTCTTTTACATTTTATACTTTTGTTGGATATAACTGGAACCCATCCATCCATCCATTATCTTTTACCCGCTTCTTCCATTTTGGGTCATGGGGGTCGCCGGTGACCATGTCCAGCAATCACTATGCGAGGGGCGGGGTACACCCTGGGCAGGTCTCCAGTCCATCACAGGGACACATAGAGACAAACAACCATTCACTCTCACTCACACCTAGAGACAATTTAGAGTCACCAATCAGTCTAACATGCATATTTTTGGTCTGTGGGAAGAAACCGGAGTACCCAGAGAAAACCAACGCATGCACGAAGAGAACATGCAAACTCGACCCAGAAAGACCCCTGGACGGGGATTTGAACCAGGGACCTGCTTGCTGAGAGGCAGCAGCTCTTCCAGTTGTGCCGCTGTGCTGCCCTACTTTCAACATATACATGAATACAGTATTGAAATACCCCATTATTATAACTTTAGCAGTATTCAATAATAAGTCAGATAAAAAAAAATCTGAGAGTTCAGACAAAAACTGAGAGTAAGCACCTGATGGACGATATATAACAATCAGCAAAAGTGGCTTTTCTGATTTCCATTTGGAATGAGAAAGAGTGAGGGACAACAACTCAAAAGAGTTATAATAATAATTGGTTTAGCATCAATCAATAATCCTGACTGAAAATTAGAAGCTACTCCTCCACCTCGGCCAGTTGTTCTGGGAACATTAAAATTTAGATAATTAACAGGAGTGGATTCATTTATACTAACAAAATCCTCCTGGTGTAGCCAGATGTCTGTTAGACAGAATAAATCAATATGATGATCAATCAGTTTATTAACTAACAGTGATTTAGAGGAAAGAGACCTGATGTTCAATAAACCACATTTAATGGTTTTATTATTTTGTTCTGGTAGAGTAACTGTATTTATTTTAATAAGATTTTTATTATTTATATTTTTAGAGCTGATTGTCGGTTTGTTTAATTTGAGCGTGGGTGAGCTGGCACTGTTTCAATGGGGGGTTTGGATATTATATTATTACATTATGTTCTTATTATTTTGGGTACCAGATACAGTATTACAAAACATATAATCAGCTTCAGAAGTATTCATTTTAAATATATGCTTATTGTTTCTTAAAGGAATGCATGCCGGCTGCATTTCATACCAAGTTTAAAACTAAGGTCACCTGTTGAAAAGTGAAAAAGTTGCAGCCATTCAGGTCAAACCTTGTAAACACTGTTTTGTACAAATTACAAGATCTTGTGAGATGAGTGAGTGCTGGAATTATGACTCTCATCTCCAACTAATCTGTACAACTACCTGAGTTAGAGCTATTTTTCTGTTGACTGAAGTGGATTAACTGTGGTAAAAGTTGTACATCCAATGTAATCTAAATTAAATAAAATATTTTGCTAACACCGAGCTGGCTTCAGGACATGCTACAAACAGCTCTTGAGCGATTAGTTGGTGCTCGGTGTATGTCTTGGAGATCAGCCTCAGCTACTGCTCAGTACCTTAAACATGGACTTATAAGTAATAACCATTTTTGTTCAAGGTGCTTTATTGTCATTCACATCCATGTGGTACATGAGGTGGAACGAAACTGTGTACTCAAGGTCCCAGTTACACATAAAAATAGCAAAAATATGAAGTATAAAGGAAACTGTGTACGATGTAATGGCACAGAGGTTAGAGAAGGTGGATCTGTGATCGGAAGATTGCTGGTTCAGAAGCACCCACACCTGCCTCCACCCTCATTTGCCCCACTCTGGGCCCTTGAGCAAGGCCCTCAACCCATCTGCTCCCTTGGGTGTCCTACATAGCAAATCTCCGCTCCACACAGAGGGCTGTGGTAGCTCTGTGGTTGTGTCAAGAACATCCAGCATAAAAACAACCATCGTTTGTGTGACAGTTCGCTGTGGCGACCCCTGAAGAAGGCAGCAGCTGAAAGGAGGAAAAATAAACAGTACACAAGGATCTAATATACGCTTAACAATAATAATACAGTATAAAAAGGTGTATAAAACAGCAGCCTGAACAAGAGTCAGCTGTGAGCGGATGGAATGAATACAGCAGCTTAATGTAAGAATCAGCAGCACGGATAAAGTGTCAAATCTCCAGTTAAAGTGTCATTACAGAGATTTTCCTGGTTAAGGATTTATGAGTCTAGTCTTTGTGGTTGCTACGGCTGGTTTGCTGTGACGGCCATTTTGAAAAGTTCAGTTATTAGAGGAACAGGTAAGTTAGTTTTACCTGCAGTGATTCTTGAAATTCATTGGCTTTGTATCTTTTTGATGATCAAAGGTTCATGAGGAACCGTGTGTCCATGTTCTGATAAGACTTCCAGCCACCAACCGGTAAATGTCCCAGGCAAATTGATTTATTTTTAGTCACATTAGGATCAGAAGATACCGACTGCATCGCTCCGCCCTCTCTTTATGAGTAAATCTTTCCTGCTGCCAGACATGACAGGAGTGTGTTGAAGTCTTACTCAGAAAAGGCTGCTCAAAATACAAAAGCATGTCCTCAGTCCTGGTTGAACCAACATCTGTGAATGTTATCGCTGTTCCAGCTGTACTAGTTAGGTCTGTTGGTTTATCAGATATTAATTTTAGATTAGGACGAACAGTGCTTAAAAATATATCAGTAGTTTCTTATGGCCTTAAAGTGTTTGGGATAAAGTTTTTGCCAGCAACAGCATGTTTGTAAAATATCTTAAACCACATGAAGTTTGCAGAAAGTTATCGTTTCAAGTACATCAACTGGCTGCCACAGCAACCAGAGTACAAAATAAAATACTAAAAGAGCATAACTCAATTTATTGTTAAAAAAAAAATATATATATATATATAAAGCTAAAAGTTGATGTAGTGAGTCACTCACATACACTGGGTGCAGCATTTTGCACGAGATTGCAGTCATTTCTCAGCATTTCTTAAACTGGAATGACAGGCAGCTGGTGATTCATTCAAGGAATGCTAGGACTTTAATTCATTGCTGCAGACCTTTCAAATGTCCTGTTTTCACCTTTACTTTTCATTCAAGTCCTTTTCACATCTATATACATATAAAGATGTTTTTAATTTGTTCATGCTTGATTGAACCAGTTTGGTTTTAAACTGGAAAAGCAGCAAATCTGACGTGTGGTTCACTGGCATCACCAAGTGGTCCATTTCTGACACGCATGCAACCATGTCGAGCATAAATGTTCAGCAGGCGAGGACCCAAGCAAGAACTGAAACTTTCGTGCACTGCAAATCACGCACCACTTGACCAACATCCTATAAATGACAGGATTCAAACTAATAAACATAAAAATAATGAACAGTTACAGGAAATCTGAGTACCAAACTATTTTTATTGTATACAGTAGTAAAAGACCACAAATAATGTACAAATCAGTAGAGAAACACGACAAACTGGACCTTCTTCTGCTTCACGAGTGTCGATCAGCTGAACCCCTAAGTTTTGTCCACATAGCGAAGTTATAAAATACAAAAGAATGTAGAACACCGATTCATAGACATTGATAAAATGTGCTTATTTTTTATGATGAAAAGCTGAAATCACGATCACGTGTTTAGTTTGTGCCGAGGCATGTAGCAAAGATTTAACACGTCTGCGCCACACTTCAACAAACGCTTAAACGGAGAAAGAATCAACGTTCAGGAGTTGGATAAGAATAGTTTTAACTATAAACTGCAGGCATACTTATTTATATAGGATTAAAAAAAAAGAATACTGGCTTTGACTTTTGATAGTTTGAAAGTATGCATAATGAATACATGAGAAAATGGTAATGTCTTTATACCACAGCAAAGTTTTTTCTTCTTAACCATCTTGTGGTTCTGAACGCTCAGCCACTGCCTTCCTGACACTACAGCTCATATTCATATAGTCTTGTATTTTTGCAGACTTTGAGCTCAAGCTGCTTCAGAAGCACACATTTTTTTCTGAATGGGGACTGTTCTGAACCAAACAGGGTCAAATGAAGCCAAAGTTGGTGATGACGTAGAACAAGGCAAGAACATCTCCCATATCACACCAGCTGACCTTCCTGACCTGATGATTGAAAAACGTTTACGCTCATCTTTTTAAAAAAGCAGACTCAACTTCTGAGATATCTCCTCCAACGCTGGGGCTATGCAAGTTTATTTCACGTGCAACAGCTAACGTAGCAGTGAAGTGATAAAGATGTGCAGATTTTCAGAAACTGGGAGCTGCTCGTCTTTTGTTAACCGTCCGGTCACTTAACGTGTGCAACTTAACAGATGACTGACCCCAGCAAACCCCACCAGGAACTGCCCACTTCCTCACCCACAGCCACATGGAAGAGCATTACAACAAGTTACTGCCCACTTCTTTGCACACACATTAAAAAAACAACTATGTACAGATACTAGTCAAACCCCAACATCCAGCCCTGACAGTTATTGCCCCGTGAACAAGCATTTTGCCTGAGCGGAAATTAAAAAAATACATATCTATCCCAGTTACCTGAAAACAACATATTTTAAATATAAGCTAAGGAAAAGGGGAAAGAATGCTAATTTTAGTGATCGCTTGAACCTTGCAAATAGACATATACAATAAATATGAAACCGATGTCTTTGGATTCCAAACCTCTCTACAGTAATCCAACGTCCATTTGTGTAATTCTGTACAGGAAGATAAAAATTCCTTAACTTGAATTGGTAATGTTTTTTTTTAAATAAGAAGCAAAAGAAAATGAGCGAAAAGAAGCGCAAATAAATGCAAAGACAATTAAAATGTTTTTTTTTAACAAATAAAAGCAAGTCTTTCCATTCAGACAATTATGTGACGTGAAACGATGTCCGTCTGCTCTTCAGTTTGGAAATCATTCTTAAAAGTTCAGTGATCGTGACCCCTGCACAGACTCGCACCTCAGTTAAAGACAACCAGGACAAACTACTGGATGCTGAGCGTTCACTGAACAGCGCCAGAAGCAGAGCTGAACCAGGACTGACAAGCTGTTGGTCCAATTACAGCCTGTGGCACAAACAGGAAAAACTTGGTCTGCCTGGCCATACGAAATACTCTAAACATAAATGTTCAGTCCTGACCCAAACACAGACAACAACACCCCCCCGCCCCCCCAACACACACAGAGACAAACGCCTGTCATAGAAAATCATGGACATCTTTCAAGTGGGAAAACAACAATATAATAATAATTATAATAATAATAATAAGCTGAAATAATCCATTGAGAGGGAGACAGTGAAGGTGGTTGAGGGCATGGTCTGAAGACGGGGCTCAATGAGGTGGGTCGGGCTTAGCAGCATCCACCCGTCTGCTGCTGGAAAACATCTATGGTGTCTTCATCTTCCATCTCCAGCTGCAAAAAAGCAAAGAAAAATAGACGTCATTCAGCAAAAATAAACTATTAAAGGGAGTGTAAGTGTGTGTGTGTGTGTATATATGCAACTGGAAACTGCAAATTTGCACTGATGCCTCAAGTGCAAAAGTCTACTTTATCAAGATTAAAAGAAAACGTCTCGACTAACCTGTGCAGGTGTATCTGTCTCGTTGATAGGCTGTCCATCAAACCTGAACCTGATCTGCCTTATTGACAGTCCCTGCAGATGAAGGTGGGTAAGGATGATAAACGTGCAGAAACAGCTTGCATGCATTTCAAATGCCCAACTTAGACGGTGCGTTTACTTTAGAGGACATGCGGTTAGAACGATTAAACAGAAACCAGGTGTTCAGCTCACCTGTCGTTCACAGTACGCCTTCATTAGTTTGCTGAGCGGCGTGTGTCTTTTGATTTTAAACTGGACGACTGACCCGTCCTGGCCCGCAACCTTCAGGTTGATGTGGTCGTTCTCGGTCTTTACTCCCTCCTGCAAAGACGAACAAGTTTATCAATCATGTTTCAGGATTATCAACAAGAATGTAATATACACACATAGTACCGGTAGTTTAAAGCTTGCACTGAAGGTAAAAACTAGACGAGATGTATTTTAAAACAAGATCACTTGAGCTGTGATTGTTGTGACGTGTGGTAAAGCAGTCATGCCACATTTTCTATATGTTTAACTCTAAATCAATGTATGTACTCAGAGTCTCATGTTTGAGGAAAACCAAACATCTGCCACAGAAAACATCAGCTACAACACAAACACTAACCTGGCTAACATTTGATAATTGTTTAAATTTTCTGACTGACTTCTGCCACAAAACACTGTTTTACAATGTGTGACGGGTGCAAACGCTACAGTTACATGCATGCAAGCCAATAAAACACAGTAGACGTAGATTACAATAGAAACATTTGCTAAAACTTGTCATTTTCGTGAGGGATTTGATGCAGAGGCTAATGTTAGCATCGTTAGCTCCAGGCTACTCTCCTTCAGGATCAGTTAGTTTAGCTGACGGCTAATTTGGCTAACATTTTTGTTTCACAGAGTTCAAACAAGCACCGGATTAAAGTTAACAAACAAAAAATATCAACACGGCTTTTTTTTTTTTTTTTTTATTAAATGGTGCGTCATTCCCATTTGCGCTCTTTTGCCGCTACTGCAGCTGCGGCATTAGCGGCGTTGCGGATACTAGCACGATGGCAGTTTCCACAAAGGAAACAATGCAGCACAGTTCACAACCACAAGAGCGTAAAATAAATTTCCATTAGGAACATTACCGATATAAAGAAGCTGGAGAGTGTTTTTGTTGTTCTGCAACAACGCTGTGCAGTCGAGCGCGTGTGCGGGTACTCATTCATTTGCGAAACAAACACTGCGCCGCTTTGCAGAAACGTGCAAAGCAGGCCCGTCCACACTGCACATGTAAGAAACGGGACCGGAGGAGCTGGACTCAGCCATCACCGCTGACGTCCCGCTCCGACGGCCTCTGCGTCTCACCTTCGGCTTTTCCTCCGACATCTCGCTGAGGTTTTGTTGATTCAGAGCACTTTGTTTTGGGGCTTTAATCGTCTTCCTGCCGCCTTCTCTCCTGCAGACGAGCGCGCGCGCCAGGACCGCAGTTACGAATAGGCGATTGGTCTGTGATGGCCACGTGGGCTTTCCCTCGCGGGAGCGCGAATACGGAGGCGCGCATGCACTGAAAAAAACGCAAAATGTCAAATCCACGGTATGTATTAAAAATTAAACTAAACATTGATTCGATTAAATAACTAACAACTAATTAAACAACAAAAAACGTAACATTTTTTTTCATTTTTCATTTATTTATTCATCCATTTTATAATAAAATACAAAAAACAATTTGCACATAACAAGAAAAAAATATATATATAAAATGAAAGGCAGCAGATGAAGAAAAAATCTTATTTTATCTGCCCCTTTTTTACCTAATA
>JARVGQ010000781.1:4588392-4602307 GCA_031762355.1 Hypsolebias martinsi
GCACCGCCGTATAAGTCGCATCTATTATGCGTCACCGCTGACGCGTCGCGTATGTTACGCATCACCGCTGACAACCCAGAAATGTGGGCGGTGTCTTGCCAAAAAAGAATTGGCCTCCAAATGGCAGCCACAGCAGCGTGCACGGAAGGACTTTAACAAGAGAATCACCTAAAAAATTGTTAGCTGAAAATTATAGTAAAGGTATGTCTGAGCTGAACTTTTCTTTAATAAATGCACATAATGGTCAAATCAGCTGGATTTAAAAAATTGTTTTGCTACGTCTGATGAAACAGAATGTAAGCGCGCAGCCAGTGGAAACGCTGCACCTCTTTGAAATTTAACAAGATAAACACCTAAAATAATTATTTGTTTGCTGATGTTATAGTAAACGTGTGTCTGAGCTGAACTTTTTCTTAATAAATGAACGTAATGGTCAAATCAGCTGGATTTAAAAATTGGTTTTGCTACGTCTGATGAAACAAAACGTGAGCGCGCAGCCAGTGGAAACACTGCACCTCTTTAAAATTTAACAAGATAAACACCTAAAAAAAACATTTGTTACCTGAAAATTATAGTAAAGGTGTGTCTGAGCTTAACTTTTCCTTAATAAATGAACGTAATGGTCAAATCAGCTGAATTTAAAAATTTGTTTCGCTACGTCTGATTAAACAGAACGTGAGTGTGCAGCCAGTGGAAACGCTGCACCTCTTTAAAATTTAACAAGATAAACACCTAAAACAATTTTGTGTTTGCTGATATTATAGTAAACGTCTGTCTAAGCTGAACTTTTCCTTATAAATGAACGTAATGGTCAAATCAGCTGGATTTAAAAATTTGTTTCGCTCCGTCTGATGAAAAACAACGATCACGCGCAGCCAGTGGAAACGCTGCACCTCTTTAAAACCTAAACACCTAAAAAATTGTCTGCTCGACATTATAGCAAAAGTGTGTCTCAGTTTAACTTTTTCTTAATAAATGCACTTTGATGGTTAAAACATGGCAAAATGAAGCCGACGAAATAAACGGCTTTAAAATTACTACACGCTCACCCGCCCATAACGATGACAGAAACACCTATTTATTTATTTTTTTATTCAAACCCATTGAATTCCTCATCTTCGGTATCGCTGGCAAACAGTTCTGCCAACTCCCGAGGAAGATGATTTAGCGCTGCCTCCTTGTCTTCATCCCCGGTGCTGTCGGAGTCCTCCGCCTCAGCTGCAGCTCCATCTCCATCTAGAGGGCCCTTTAGCGCCCATAGCGGCCGAAGTGGTACTGCTTTGTGCCCCAAGCGACAGAAAAGTGGTACTGCACCCAAAATGAATGGAAACGGTCATATCTCAGCCAAAAATTCGTCTAAAAATATGGGAAAAAATCCATAAATATGTCGCTTCGCCGTATAAGTCGCAGGATATGCAAATAACTGCGACTTATATGCCGGAAAATATGGTAGTTGGAAAATGGTGTGTGGAGGACAGAAACACCTGTTTGTGCCTCAGTGTTTACTTTGCCTTAATAGCTGTTGGATCAATGTGTGTGTGTGTGTGTGTATGTGTGTATGTGTGTGAATGCAGGAAAGACAGAGTGACTCAGCTGAGCATGGGGATATGAGCGTAGGAGGCAGAAGGAAAACTATGAGGGGCTTAACGAACAGCTGTGCAGTTTTCTGTTGTATTTCTATGTGCATGCCTGCAGTCTCAGAATGCTCACATGCGTTTCTAAATTACACGCTTGCAATCAGATGTAGCTGCTTCAACTATTCTTTCCTACAACCAGCCGCAGTTATGAATGCCTCTGTCATAGCTGAGCCAGAAATGTATCACAATATGACAAATTTGAATGTATTTTGTGGCTGATGTGCTCGGAGGAGAACTTGTCCCAGAGCTGCCACCAAGTGATATAAGACCTTATTTCATTATTCAATCCACGGTATTGAGGCTTTATGTAACAGGGAATTCCGTCCACATGATTAAATGGAAAATTTGTCTTCAGTTGTGTGTGCAGCCTGCATTCACACTGTGCAAGATATTAAACTGGTTTCCATTTCTCAACCCCGATTCTGACAAAGTTGTGTAAAAACGTATTGGACTTCATTCAGCCCTCTGCTTGGATGTCAGCGGTTGCAGACGGATGATTCTCCCTTTCTTGAAGGGTAGCAGATAAAGTGCCGTGTGTCTGTGGTGAATTTGTGCTGTACTTGCAGATTGTGGCTTCTATAATGACATGGTGCAGGTCCAACACAAGAGTTTCTGGAGCTTTTGCACCAAAAAGGAGAATGTGCCGCTCTGCCACAAACGGCAAGTGTTTAGAGGTTCAACTGTTTACCTGGCAAGCGGAGGAAATCTCAGGAACGTCGCAAACTTAAGCGCTCGCAGCTGTTCAGATGCTATTGCTTTCATTTCATTAACAGCTCTATCATAATCGCTGCCTCAAAGATAATGTTTTTTTTTTTTAAGTTGCCAAAAGGCGTAGATGGCCGATAATGTTTTGCCTGTGTTTCTGCGTACGTGTTTCCATGTTTGTTCCTAAAATAGCTCGTGCACAACCGGGCCAGTTTTCATGCAGCTTGCAAAAATTAGTCACAGGCAACACATTGATTACTTCTGTAGTCAGTTCAAATCAATATGGCTGCCAAGGTCAGGCAACCTTAAAAAACCTTTACAGATATTGACCTTGATGATGCAGTAGCTGAGACCCATCCCCAACACGTATTCTGATTACATATAAATTATACAAGATAATTGTTGTAAACACTAAATGAAATGAGGCGTTTAATTTTGAAGCTTTGATGGATATGGAATTGTGGCGCATAAAATGGGTTTTAATCTGTCTGAACTTTTAAAATAAAATTCAGATCAATACGGCAAGCGTTGTTTATGACTTCACTATATTGGCTGTGCATCATAGCCTCTGTCTTCATATGGTTCCAAAGAAACACATATTATCTGCGCTCAGCATATAAATAGGCTGTAATGGTTCGGTGCTGATAGTCTGCTTGTTAGCACAAACCACTGTCAGATGACAGAGACATGTTGTCCCAGCAAACCCAAACAGGATCAGCTGCTGCTCTCTTTGGAAAATGCTGAGCTTCAGAAATCCCACAGCGTCTTCAAAGCATTCATTTTTATCACGACCCGTGCGTCAAAGTGGAAGTCAGAGGAGCAGAGGACGATCGGAAATTGAGTGGGAGAGGAAAGAAGAAGAAGAAGAAAAAAAAAGGCAGAAGAAGTGGAGTGCTCGGGGGTGTAGTGCATGTGAAAAACAGCTGGAGGAGAGAAGTTTACGTGGCAAGTGGAAACGGTGTCGATGCATGGTCCGGAGGAGTGTGTTCATGTGTGCAGACTTGGTGTTTTTGTACGAGCTGCGCGTCCTCCGGGACTCGGAGGATCTATACAGCAGAGAACACAATGTGCATGAAGTTGTGTGTCTCTGTGTGTGTTTATATTGCTGTCAAAGGGAAAGGGTTAATCGTATAATGAGTTTGAGGGTGGGTCAGGAGATCTGCATGTTTGTGTTTGCAGATGGATGTAATTTAAACTAGAGTAGGAAATCATTAAAGCAAATCCTATTTTTTTTTTAAATCATTTGACAAACCAAAGGCTCTTTTTGGAGCTTCTTTCTCACTGAAATGTCTTTGAATGTTGGGGTTTTGTTACAGACTCATGTTTAATTTTCTCTTTTTATACTTTTTTTTTGTCCTCCTTGGTTTGGTTATAGTGTTACATAACATGGTCTTCTTGATATGTTCACTAGTTTTAATTGAAACCCTTCTAAGTGACAGACCAAACCACATGTGACATGGCACCAGATGTGTTAGCCCTCAGAATATGTGTTACACGTGACCCTCAGTTGCTAGCACAGCAAGTTTTAGCTCAAAATCTGTAAAATAGTCAGGATTTATAGCCATTTTTTGTGTTTCTACATTTCTGTTGACATTGTTGTCCATCTTAAATTGGGTTGACTTCAAAAGTTAATTAGTTTTCAGACGTTCAACCAAAGATTACTTTTAAAACAACAAAGTTCATGCGCAATAATCCAGGTTAAAAAAATCCAACAAAGTTCAGTCAGGTCATCTGGATGGTTTCTTTTTATTTTTATTTATTTATTTTTTTGTTGAGACGTTTCGTCCTTCATCCAAAGGACTTCATCAGTCCGAGGAGCTACAACAAACTCAGTCCCACATGCAGCACACTCACATAGTGGACTAACCAAGTTGGTGGTGATACAATGGTTTCTCTTTTGGTTTCTTTGTATATATTGTATAATGCAATGATTGTTTCATATTTAATCTATTGTATTGAAGTTTGGGGGGAAGCATGCAAAACAATTTCAAATCCTATTTTTATTTTGCAAAAAAGAGCTATAAGGATTATTAGTAGGAAGTGCTATGGTCACTCAACAAATATATTATTTCATCAATTAAAATTATTAAAATTTTATGATTTGGTTGAATTTATTATTTTACAAGTCATGTATAAAGCTAATTAAAAATACCTCCAAATATTCAATTAAAATTAGTTTAAAAAGAGTCATTATAACCTTAAGGCAATGGAAATGTTTGTAAAACCTCCATTTAGAACTAGTCTGTAGGAGCTACGTTGTAATTCAGGGAGTAGGACTGTGGAATTGATTTGATATCACCATACAATTTTCTAAAACAATTTATATGTTTAAAAAGATGATTAAGGTAAAGTTGTTAGGGAAGTATGAAACCATGTGAAGAATGCATGATGTTTTTTGTTTTCGCTTTGGGGATTGTTCAAGCCTGAGTTGTTTGTTTATTTTATTTTATTTTTTTAAATAAGGACAGATATTAATAAGAATTTTCTTCTTCTTTCTGCACCCTTTTCATTCAAAAAAATTTTTTTTGATTAATTTGTTTTGTTTATTTTTGACCGAATGAATGAAATGAAATGAAAATGGATGAAACATCAAGAAAAAATGAAACCGTCCAGATGACCTGACTGAACCTTGTTGGAATACTTTTAAAAGTTTCATTAAAATTCATCCAGTGCTTCATGAGATATTTTGCCAACAGACATAATTCTGTGAATAGTGAAGAGCAAAGGCCCTGAAACAGATATTACACGCACAGTTGGTACTCGATTGGCATGAAGATGTTGAATGTGTCTCCAACAACGTGAAGATTGAAGCACTGACAGATGATGCAGCGAGAATATTGTGAAGAGTGCTTTGAAATATTCTGTGCTCCATCTTCTTATTGCCCAACTTCCAGACAAACACCAGCAGACAGAGAGGCAGATGCAGACAGATGTTTCTTCCGCTTTATCTTTTTTTTTTTTTTTCCTCTGCTAAATACGAAACTGTACAAGAGTTCCTTTTTGCTAACCTCTCATGGGAGATTTATTTTTTGGGTTAGCCCAAGTTTAACTGAAAATTTAAAGTTGGCATTAAAATGACATGAATGCACACTGAACTGTGGCTGTGTGGAAGCTCCGCCCCCTCTGCAGCTAAAATCAGACCCAATAAGGCTGCTCTGTTTCTGATAAGTGACCGTTTGTTACGCTGAACTCCCATCCTGCAGGCACAGCTGAGGGTTCTTGCTCAACACAGTGTTCTGCTCAAAATCAGTTTTGTTTGGGAACGGGGTCACAAACGTGTGTTTTTTAAATTAAATACATTTCTGATGCTGTTTTGGTAAAAAAATAAAAAATAAAAGGGAAATAAAAAGTGTTATTTTAATTTTTAATTAAGAACCAGCTGTGTTTTGGTATCTGATGAGGTTAAAAGTACTCAAGTCCATCCATCCATCCATCCATCCATCCATCCATCCATCCATCAATCCATCCATCCATCCATCCATCCATCCATCCATCCATCCATCCATCCATCCATGTCAGTGATCCACTTTGATCTTGGCTCTGATCCTACCTAATTAATCCAGTGGCAATTCACCTCCGTTTATCCAAACTGAACTATCTGCAACAGGTAAGATATTAACTGTTCACAGCTTTTCTACAGAACTCCACTTCAAAAGATTTCATCTGTAGCTGTAGATTAAATCTAACGCGTCAATTAAGTTGACTGTGTTTTAACGTTTTTGATGAGAGAGTGGGGGTTATATCAGAACTCCCAATAAGTTTATTCTGTGGAAACGTATTCACAGCGTGACCTTTGATGTGAGCGACTCCGCCATCTGAGCTAGAGTCCACTGAGTTCAGCTTCATAAGAGAATCCTTTCTTCTTGGTCCAGACCCTCTACAGACACACATATGCTTCTGTCAGCCCCCTCAACTAAGGCTGAAAGTATCTCTTATATTTTCAATCCACCCTGACAAATATTGCAATACATACAGTACACTGAGTAATAAATAACCCTTCCTTAAAATCCCATGCATTTCCTTTTAACTCACAACTACAACACCATTCCTTGTAATACATAATCATATAAATCTGATTTCTTAATATGACACTCATTAAAACCACTTATCTTTCTTCATATATATAGCTTGTTTTAAACCATCGTTACACTCACGCACCCACCAGCAACCCAACATCACATTAAAGGACAGATAAGATACCGGCGTGGGGGGGTGCATACAATAATAATCATATTAATCAGTAGAGTTGTTCATAAACAGGCCAGAAACACTGAAAAACTGAGGCTTTTATGTTGCTTTGTTGCAATCTCCTGATCTTATTGATAAGAATAAATAAATACATTTAAAAAGCATAAGCAGACAAGAACATACAGTACTTCATCATGGCTCCGGATAATGCTGAGCTGTGTCTCCAGCAGGACAACAACGATAGATTCATCCAACACTGTGAAAACATGATGGCAGCATGTCTCGGTTACAGACTGTGTTTCATGTTCAGTGAGTCACATCAACGTCACGGCCAGTGTTTGGTGTCACCATCGTCTTCAGACACAACGTGGCCACTTTTATTTGTCACATTTATCGAGTGTATTTTCACAGTGGAGCGACCAGCAAAAACTACAGGACAAAATGATGCATTTATTTTGTGACTATACAAGTTGATGACGCTTGTGTTTCTATAGGCATAAACTGGACAGGTTTTGGTTTGATGTGGATATTAGTCTTGCTGAACATGAACATCCAAAAAAAAAAAAAAAAAAGCCTCTTTTCAAGAAAAGAAATGTGTTTTCTTCTTGTGGCCACATGGTGGCACTAATGAGTCAACAAGTGAACCCTGCTCAGAGGCATCATTGCAGATTATTATTATTATTTGCTCAAATGGAATAGAAAGACAGTACAGAGAACAACAACACGAAAACAGGTGAGAAGTTAATGTCCACAAGACGCCAGCAGAGGGAGGCGTGAAGAGAAAGAGAGAGACTGAAATCACAGGAGTGAGAGAACTTTAACAAAGTGTGGCTCTTTTCTGTCTGGCAGTGTTCAGGGGTGAAACAAGTCTATCTGCGGCAAACCAAGACTACTGAGGAGGACTGGGTTGTGCTCGTTATTACTGGTCCAAAATTGAAAATGGAGGGACGTTTGGAGTGTGCGTGAACATCGTCATGCAGCTGAGGGGGTTTGGATTTGTTTTGAAAGCTCTAAAATACAGGTTTTTTTTTATCATGCTCATTTTTAAACCTTAGCCAGTTGAGCTTTTCTTTGTCTTCTCTGTCCACATCTACCTATTTCCCGTTTTGATCTTTATCTCTTGTTCCTGATTCAACCTGGAGAAATTAGCTTGTTGACGCGACCGCCTTGATCAAAACCAACCAACCACCACGGCCTGCCCAGGCGCCGGTTGCTGCTGGACGGATGAACCGAGGGCTGAAGGGATTTAGCGATCACCTGACCCAGGAACTAGCCACGCTGCTCACAGACATGATGCTGCAACGTTTCTTCACCATCATGTTGATGTAGGCCTTCATGATCTTGGTGATCTCTCCAACCTGAAGAGTAGAACAGTCTGTGTTCAGAAAGCCGCCGGCATGTCAGCACAGTTTCATCCTTAGAGATTATGGGCGCGCCATTAAAAGAGAAAACTGTTAAAGCAATGGTTCAAATATTTTGAAATGGGGTTCCGTATAAAACTTACGAACAATTAATATCTTACCTGTTGCAGATAGCTCTTTAAATTGCTTAAGCTAGTCTGAGGGAGGCCAAGACCAAAACTGGACGGTTTTGTCTTAAAATCGGTACAATTTCAAATATTTCATAGCAGTTTGTGCAAACATTAGTTTAGACCAGGGGTCTGCAACCTTTACCATCAAAAGAGCCATTTTACGCCTTTTTTCACTAAATTAAAAGTGTTCGGAGCTACAACATGCCACAACTGTGGTTATCAACTGGTGGCCCATGGGCCACTTTAGGTTTGTTGGAAGGGACTTTTGTGGCCACTAGGGGTGATATTATAAAAATAAAATAACTAATAATTTCTATTTTTACAATTTAAGACAAATGAAGAAAAAAACAGATTATTTTTAAAGAGAGGCCTTGTTAGTTAATAAAAACTATGAACTATACAAACCTAGGTAATTATTTAATTGTGGAAAAATGAATTAAGTACAGAAATAAAGCATAAAATTAAAGTTTTACTCCTTGTACTTGTTCCAAAATTCACATATTTGCAAATGAAATGACAAGAAAACTGCTAAAACTAGTTGTTTTTTGTTGTTTGTATAACAACCAATTCAGTTTTGGTCAAAGCTTGAAAGTGCCACTGCAGAGGGACTAAAGAGCCGCATGTGGCTCCAGAGCCGCAGGTTGCAGACCCCTGGTTTAGACTGTTACATCGCCATCAGTTACAGATTTAGTCGTGTAGAAATATTATGATATTCCTGCAGCAGGTGCTCCACACTAAACCAAAATCATCTGATGTTGAGAAATGATGGCGTTATAGCCAAACTGGCCACACTTGGTGTAGTCTGGGTACTTGTTAGTTTTTAATATTTTTATGAGGTTTATTCCCCTGGTGGTCTGTATCCTGTAACTCTGGTGTTGAGTTCTGTTACTTGTGTGTTTGTCTGATCAGTCCACCTGTGTGACTTTAGTCCAGTTTCCCCAAAGTTCACATCCAGATGTGTCAGTGTTTTCAGTCTTGATGTTTCACTCTCTGTCATCAGTTCAGTTCTCCTCTGTTGGGATCCTGCTCCTCAGCTCTACCACGCCCGTTCCCACCTGTGCCTTGTCTTCTTCAGCGCAGCTGTTGGTTTTACTTACATAACCCCTCAGCCTTCATCTAGAAGTCAGTAAAGTATTATTCATGTTTTCATGTCACAGTCCCCCCATGCCTGTTTGAAACACTGCCTCTGTTTTTTTTTTTTCTGTAAGTTGCCACCTTGTCACTTTTGATTTTGTTCAAATTAAATTGTTTGTTTTAGTAGATCTTCTTGAGTCAGGTCTGTAGTACTGGGTCTGAAATGGCCATAATGATAGCTATAGCATTGTTGTTCATTTAGCTGTTGCAGCCATGTTGATTTGGATCGATGCCAAAAGGTAGTTAGTTGTAGATTAGAGCGGTCATTTCTAATCTGAACCTGGAGCACAGTCCGGCCCGACCCGCATTACGGCCGGGACGGTCCATGATAATGTGCTTAATGTGCGAGCCGGGCTGGTGTCGGGCTTTTGATTGCGTCAGCAGACGCACACGGCTGATGATCCAACTACAGTATATGACAACATGGCTTGCCATACTGTCACCAGCCGCACGTGACCATTTGACCATGTGCTGACCGACCTTGAAAGAGGTCAAAAGTTCAATTAGGCTTCAGATGGACTATTGCCAACGATACATCAGCCCAAATGGACGTTCATTCAGTCACGGCACTCAGCGGGCGCGCACGGCCGATGACCCAAACATGTGAGATCCCAAAATAGCCGACATGTCTGAGCAGGGTCCATGTCTGAATAATGCAGAATGCAGGCAACAGGGATTTAATGCACTTTGACGGCCATGAAAGGACCAACACCCTCTCAGCTCTGATCTTCTGCTCCTTTACTCAGCCACGAGTGCCCACCGACTGTTACTATACTATAAGGAGTCAAAACTTAGTTAAAAATGTTGGGGGGGGGGTTCAAGTTCAGACCTGTAATTATTGTTAATTCGTCGGATCAGATGGAGTTCGGAAATGATGGCTACTGGCTGGGGCCGGGTCGAGTCAGATTTTTTTGGGCCCGAATGCAACTCTATTGTAGATGTACTTATAACTTCCTGACAGTTACATTAAAATGTGTTCAGTGCTTCATGAAATGTTTTGCTAACAGGCAAAGTTAACTCTAACGGTTGATGGAAAAGTTTCAGGTAAAGATGTTGCGCCATGTGTAGCGCTCAGAGTTTGTGTTGGAGATGGTCAACCATCATCACTTTAACTTTAGCACATCCTTAGAATTGACTGAGCTATTTTTGATTGTCAAGGGTTTTTTTTTAGCTTAGGTTGACTATGAAAGTTAATAATTTGTCTAATGGTGACAATAACCAAATGATGTCAAATTAACTGTGACGTAACCCCACTTGAACCATCAGCCTGTGAATCCTGTCAGTATTAAAGTGACTCTCCAAACTGAGGTTGTTATCTAAAACAGGGAAGATATTGATTGTTTACATCCTTCCCTCAAAACTCCATAAAAAAAATTCTGAACTATTGCTTTACCTATTAAACTTCATGTGTTTATAATACAGTCTACTATATAAAATCTTGACTCTGATGCTAGCATCACTGTTTAAAGAAACAGCTCAGACTCAACCAACTACTTGGTTTAACTAGTTTATACAAAAAACATTCAGCTGAAAATGTGAAATTATTTGTGTAAGCCCTAAAGTGTAACACATTAGCTGAATACTGGCGTCTCACCTGAGGAGTCTCGAAGAACATCTCTCTCTCATCCACGATGATCTTATAGGTGCAGGGCTGTGATGCTCCGAAGAAGGTGATGTGTTCGTACTGGAAGGTCTCAAGTGGTTTGGGTTCGCCCCGTTTGTACACAGAAACATTGTCAGCGCTCACGCCCAGCCACAGATCATGAGGAAACCCTCCTTCTTTACACTAAAGCACGTTTCAAGAAGGAAAGTCATCACTTTCAAACGTGCCCTTTGAAAACCTTTTGATTTATTTTTGTATCTGTAGTCCTCACCTCCACATCGAACAGAGTAGACCCATATCCAGGCCACTCTTTAATGATGCTCATGTATTTCAGCATGGCCTGGTGCTGTGGCAGGCCCTGCAGACGGGCCCACTTCTCCAGAATGCTTGTGCGCGTGGCAGATGTCTCCTCCTTCACCCACATCTCCAGCCGTTGCTCCCCCTCCACCTGAAACCATCCGGTAAACTGCAGTCAAACTATCAGTCCGGCGACAACCCAACCAGGATTATTCTCTCACCTAGTCAAGAAAATAAAAAATAAAATCATAGATATCAGTAGTGTGTCCCTCCTTCTCCACCACTGACCTTCTGTTTCTTCAGTGAGCCCGTTTTGGTTCTCTTCAGCGAGGCATCCCTGAAGGTGGGAGTCTTTCGTTTCTCCGAGCCCGTCCCGACTGCGCCCTGTCCTCCGACTGAGCCGATCACATCTGCTATTCCTCCGCTTCCTCTGCATCCGGCTCCTGCTGCTGCGCCCACACCGGGCTTGGTGGACTGCAGGATGCGGTTGCGGAGACGTCCGATGGGATAGACGCTTCCCAGACTCCAGCCGGCCCGACCTGCTCCGTCGCCGTGGAGGTACTGGAGCCGCAACGCTGCCAGGTGCTGCAAAGTCTCCTCAGAGGCTGGGAAGTGTCCGCTTATCAAAGACTCATGGGCCTGAAAGATGGAAAAATCACAGTTGATTTTTAATGTTAAACTGAGAATTAGAAAACTTCTGGGTAAACTTTGCACAGTGACTCCACAGCTACTGACTAAAATTCAAACATCACATTTTTAATATTTGTGCCAAGAAAAACACTTCAATTGTGACAAATGTAAAATGACCAAGATAAATTTTAAAACCTACAGAGAGTGGCTCATTATGGTCACCATGGTAACAAAACACCTACAGTGTGTCTGTCACTCCCTGACTGCACTCATACTGTAAGAGAGGTGGAAACAGACTGGCAGGTAAGCCTTAAACCTCACACTTCCTGTTTTGAATATTTTGAGTTAAAATAGAAATTAAAATCTTTACATTCTGAGAGCATTTAAGAACAAATGTGATTCCTAATCCAGTGAGAGACATTAACGTACCGGTAGACCATTAAATGCCTTCATTTTCATGTATAATTTGTTTCCCCAGGGATCTGCTCTGCTGTGGAAATGCCAATTTAAAAGAAAGTCTAGAGTCCAATGATTTGGGGGCAATTGTGGTAAATTTGGGTATAAAAATATTAGCACGATCCTTTACCAGAAGAAGAAGAATACATTTGTAATTGTTTGTCTAATAACTAAAGCACAACGTGTGCTTGAAATGTTACCTGTTCAAAGAGGAACGCAAACTCCACGCCCTCTTTCGGCATGCTCTCAACATCCAAGAAGCAGTAGAGTTTGAAGTACAGTTTCCACTCTCCCTCCTCTTCACTTCCTGCCAGTCTGAACACAAGAGAAAAGAACTAATGGATCAAGAAGACCAGAACATACTATTACCTGTAAAACTGTGGTCAAACAGACCCTTTAATGCAGAACAATGTGCAGAATAAATGGCGTACCTCTCAAACTTGGCCAGAACATCGGCTACTATCACTCTGCTCTCAAGAGCTCGATCCGTGAAGCCGTTGTGTTCAAAGAGAGAAAACAGGTTCTTGCTGTCCTCCATGGCCAGACCTCGGATCAGCTTCTCCACAACCTGCAGCAAAGAACATCAATAAAACCAGATGTGTTTTCAGCTTCAACCAACATGACTGGAGCTGAGCTGGCGTGGCATCACTGAGCAGCTTGGCTGAGTGTCTGCACCTTCAGGATGAAGATGAAGACATGTCACTGTGTTTGAGTGAATGTTTAGTTTCAAGAAAATTAGAATCAGAATAAGCTTTATTATCATTGTACCGAGATACAGTGAGGTCATGTTCGTACAGTCGTCTGAAAGATGGGCGGAGTGCACGTTGCTGCTGCTATCATAGCGCGGCCCCTTGTTCTTTGTCAGAATACTTTTAGATAGAAAAGGGGAAAGGCCATGAAGATCGATAGTGGTACTACAAAAAAAGATCTCTTCACCTCTGTCTTCCTTAAAAGCCGATAACATAGGAACTAGCCGATGACAAAAAGCAGAAACCCTGCCATCATGAATGTAATTATGTAAACGTCTTCAGCATCCTGCTGAGACAGAACTGAAAGGCACGTCAGCTCCCACACCCACCCACGGGTCCATGATGTATCCTGCATCATGAGTCTCAGAGGGACATGAGGGCTGTCCAGGATTCTATCTTTTTTTTTTTTTTAAAGATTTTGTCAATTGTGTTGAAAGTCCAGCTCATCAGATCCATAATGGTATTTTTCGTTGGGAGATGTGTAACAGGAGGTCTGAGACACAGACAGAGAGCAAAAAGCAGGAGGAGAGCAGGGAGGGAAAGGAAAAGGCGTCCACCTTGAGCGAGAGTAGAAAAATTATGCTTGTTATATTTATTATTACTAATAATAATATTAACTGGGAGAAAAAAGCCCGCCCCCAAGAGGGGTGGGCGCTGGGTAGCTATATGAGCGCCCAGCTCTGTCAATGTTGTTCAGTGGCAGGAAGCTGCTGAGAGACGGCAGGAAGCCTGAAATACCTTGCAAAAAGATCTGAAGCTCTCGACCCTGACCTCTAAGTGACTTTAAAATCCTGTTAAGTACCTGACAAAAGCCAATGCAGACATGCTCCTGTTTTTAGTTTTCTAAGGCCCTATTTACACGGACACGGTGGGGGGAAACGGAGGTTTGGGGTATGTTAATTACAGAGAAAGTTCTGCGTTGACACGGGCGAATTTCAGCGTTTACATGCCCCCGAATGTTTCCCCCCGCCCTCATGAATCTGCT
>JARVGQ010000781.1:4698389-4710699 GCA_031762355.1 Hypsolebias martinsi
TAAGTGCGAAACGTCGTAAGTCGAGACCGCCGTAAGTCGAGGACTACCTGTATATGAATAAACCAAAGCATATACTTTGTTCCTTTTTTTTCTTTAGGAAGTAGGCCAGATTGAAGTCACCTGTGGGCTGGAAATGGCCCATGGGCCACCAGTTGAATAGCCTTAGTCTAGTCCAAACACAACCACAATATATTTCTATAATCTTTAAAACACCTCCTATGTCAAACGTTTAATTTTCTCTCCACTTTGCTTCTGGCAATGCTTAAAACCAGCCGTTAGCTCATCAATCTGGTCAAAACACTTTCAATCAAAGATCTACAAATTATAGCACATCAAAAGCTCTTAATTGTTGACTTAATAACTATGTGTTGTTTCTAATTTAGGTGGTTTTTTTATGTTTTGTTTTTTTTTACTCTTTTGCCATTGGTGTTGTTTTGAAAGTGCTTCAAAGAATCATTTTGAAAGAATCCTGCAAAGCAGATTAAATAATTACAGTACTTCCCAAAAACTCATACTTCCATGCGATAGGACATTTTTGGGGGACAAAAAGTTGGTCATCAAATAGGTATTGATGTACATTGATGCTCTGCACCTTTTACACTTAAAGGAAGCATATAAAAGATAAGTTTAACACAAAAAGCCAAACTGCATGCTTCACTCCACTCTTACCTGTCTATCAGTGCGTATGATGACGTGTAGCAGATGCTTTTACTTCTGCTTCTCTCAGCTTCTCCAGGTGACCCACCTGATCCAGACTGCAACACACAACAGAACATTTTCCAGCATTTGCCTTATTGTTTTTGTCACTTCATAAAGACACAAAATATTCAGTTCTCAACTTAATTTTGAACAATTTAGAGAAACGTGAATGTTTTGTCTGCTACCCGAAAAGGAAGAAGCAGGTAAAGATAATGGATGGAAGAATGGATGGATGGTGAATGTTTTGGATTCATGGTGTAGATGCATTTCTGTGCACAAGTTGCAGAATTATATCAAGTTTGTTTTCCAGTCACATGACTTGCGTATATAAAAAGTGCAGGTTTACCCTTGTGATCCTCTCCACAGCAGCTCTCAGACCATCATTACTGTCATGGAGCTTTCTGTTGGCTGTCCTGTCCACACAGACACTTTTGATTAAGATTTTCTTCTTTTTTTTTTTTAAGCCTATCCCTTCAAAGTTCATCTTTTAGTATGTTACTTACTGCAGGATCTCAATCTGACTCTCCAGGATGTCTCGCTCATCAGAGATATGTTTCATGAGCTCCTCGTCTCTGCAGCAGAACACAGAGAGAAACAGTTAACGAGTGTGAAACGAAAAAATATTCATAAATGTAACCCCGTTTGTTAACGAACGTCTGAATTTGTAGCTTTAGTGTTGCACACAATGCTAACACAAACTAGTATTTTATTCAAACATTTCAATATTTTAACCAGTATGAATGATAAAATCTTATTTTTCATCATTTCATGCATAAGTCGGTTGCAGTTTAGCTCATTTGTGTCAAGTAGCGTGATCAGATTGACCGTTTGTGCTTCAAATGCTTGGTCATTGCATAATCAGGACTTTTACATCCAAAACATCTGGTGGATATTTAAGTTGCTCGACATCCTCAGAGATCCTGTTTTCACGCAGAGCACTGTGTCATTGTCATTTCATGTGCACACACTGTTATTTAGCACTGACCTAAACATCCAGTCGTGTGTTTAAAGTTTAAGTATTTTCCTTTAATTTGACAGTTTAAAAGCAAATTATGTAAAATTTCATTAAAAGCTAATCATTTAAATCAAAGTCCATCAAAGAGGTGTATGTTGCAGAGACAGTTTACCGTATTTTTCATACATAAGGTGCACTGGATTATAAGGCACATTAAACAAAACAAAACAGTCAGATAAGTCAAACTTTATTCAACTAATTCATAATAATGTTCAATATTGTTCAGTTGTAACATAAAATCAGCTCGAGGTCAATAAGTAGAAAAAAAGTATTTTTGTTGTTTTTATTGTCTTTTAAACTGATAATTATCAATCTTAGTCCATTCTCAACTTGTTCTTGGTCAATATTTCCAGGAGAAAGAGAACTCTCTAAAATTGTGTTATCTGTAACTTGTTCTGCACAGTTTAGTAATCGGATTAATAAAATCAACACTTATAAAATCCCCAAAGTCTCCACTGCTGCTTCTGTCAGTCAGTTTGTAAATGTCATTCACATAAATTATAATCTGTTGTAAATCTCTGGCATGTTTCACCTGAAACGACTGCAGGTCCGTGAGAACTTTGCTCTGTCCCGACAATACTGTCATGCTTTAAAGAAAACCCAAGAACGACTAAAATGTGAAAACTCCATGCAGTCTATTAGTTTAATCTGCATCACTGTTTAAAATGGATGTTACGCCCAGTTTACGAGCAACGTAATCACCTGAGAGATAAAGAAAAGACAGCTGAGCTCGTTCGTGCAGGCAGGACTGCATTTCTGCCCCTAGCTCTGTTGCCTTTATTGCTTAGCAACCCTCCTGAAAAGGTTTTGTGCGTGAAGTCACTTCAGGATATCCTGTTTCGACACGGACAAAACAACACCTCAGGGGGACGAACACATCGAGGAGGGGACTTGACGTCTCTGTGCGTCTCTGTCCCTCTGAGACTCGCTCGTTTGATGAGCAGCTCCATGACCAGATTCACAACCACCATATTTATTAACCCTTCACATCCTAAGCCTCAAGATGTTTTTGCTTATTTTAACTATCAGATAGTAAATATTTTTGCTCATTCTTCTGTAATAATTCAATATTATATAAAACTTTCAACATCCACTTATATGTATTATGTGAACATACAATGATGACAAGACATGCACATTGTTATTATTATTATTTCATATACTGTACAGTATACATATAGAGGTAGTCCTCGACTTATGGCGCCCTCGACTTACAGCAACTCGGACTTAAGAACAGGTTTGTGGCGCAGTATAATGAGTTCCGACTTACGTTAAAATCGGGTTACGAACGGTTTGTAGGTACGGAACCCATTCGTAAGTCGAGGACTACCTGTATTTGCTTCTTTTATTTAACAAGAGCTGATTTAAACGTGTCAGCCAGGCTCCTCTGTTTTCTGCTACAGACGGACAACTCTGAACTTCACTAATGGAACTGTTGTGTTCCAGTATGTACAGACATATTTACCCCACAGAGGGAAGTAAAAACACCAAAGGATTTGTAGTTATACTAAATGGTATCTCCACCACTTATCCAGCCCAGCAACTTGATACCATCCCAGGCCACCACCACCTGATTAGCAAACCACCAACCAAGCTGAGTAAAGTTGAGTGCAGTTTGAACACCACGTGTGTGCTTGTTTAGCAACGTGTGGTGGTGCAGAGGTCGGAGAAGGTGAAGATCACCGGTTCAAGCCCCAGTACAGACAATGTCAAAAATGTGTGTGGGATAGGTGAAGCCCCCCACCCTCATTTGCCCAACTCTGGGCCCTTGAGCAAAGCCCCTAACCCCCACTATCTGCTTCTCCAGGCATCCAGATAGCAGCTCTGCTCCACACAGAGGGCTGTGGTTGTGACAGGAGGGACATCCAGTGTAAAAAAAATATATATATTCTTATTTTGGCATTTCTTAGTCATAGCTTCCATTTTATTACTGTTTTTCTTTACAATTTACACTTGTTTTGGATGTAACTGGGACCCTGTGTACACAGTGTCATGTGGTGCGAATGACAAAGAAACTCTGACTTGGACTAAACACTCAGGGTAACACGTGTCTGAATTACATGTTATAATTTCTCATCTATTCATTTTCACTAATTGATTATTTATATGTAACAACAAATACAGTAAGTCATTCATCTCAGTGGGACTTTACCTGGTAAAATAAAGGTTAAACAAAATATTATAATACAAGGATTTTAATTATCAGGTAATTTGTTAGTGGAGTTTATTAAGGGTACACAAAATCTGAATTCCTGGACATTGTAGCATTTTTTTTTTCAGATCCTATTTGTTAACCAAATTCTAAAATCTGTAATATCCTTTGTAAAAACTTAAAGATATTAAGAACCAACCTTATGTTATCAATAATATATCTTCCATCTGTGAAGCCATTCTGAGATTCCTCTGTGATATTATGAAGGACTTTTTAAAGTTTTTTTTTTTTTGCCAAACATATGGCTACAATTTTATAATCATTAAGTAAAGAGATGGGGCTCCAGAATTAATGCATATTTCTGAGATTTTGTGATTAGTGTAATTAAACTTTGACATAGTGATGGAGGAAGTCTTTCATTACTGAAGCTTTCAATGACCAACGTAAAAAGGAGTAAGTTCTTCTGAGAACATCTTGATGTCCGTCCATCTGTACCTAGGGATTTATTTGATTGAAGACTCTTAGTAGCTTCCTTGATTTCATCAGATGTGACTGGAGAGTCACATGACATTTTGTTTTTTTCACCAATTATTTCTGTGCCACTTAAAGAGTTAAAGAAATATTCAAGTTCCTCAGGAGAAAGTCTAGATTGATACAATGATCTATAAAAAGTTTCATATATGTTTGCAATCACTGTGGGATCATCAATGATTGTGCCATTTGAATTAAGTTTTGTACCAATTTTTGTTTCTTTGCTTTTCCAACTTGAAGCAGCAGCTTGTATTTTGTTCCCCCTCTTCTAACCATTTGGTCCATATATAAGTTTGATCAAGTTTAAGATGAAGGGTTTGTAACTTTCTCTTGTTTTCTCTTTTTAACATAATTTTCTTCCATTTATTTTATTTATGTCTTCTTTTATAGTATGATCGTCTACTGTTGTCATCATTCTTTGTTAAAAATCAGACGCTCATTGAGACTAACTTGTATAAAAAAAAGGTTGAATGAAAAAAAAATGTGTCTTTAATAAACATTTAAGATCAAATGTAAAAGTGTAAATATCTGACCAGATACAAAACCAAGTTGGCAGTTTAATCCTTTTGTTTTACTGTACGTTTGTGGCAAAGCGTGAATTGAATTACTGTATTTGACACCCCTTGACTAAACACGACATCTCATTTATTGTGTGCTGTGAAAGCAAATACTTTCAACCGCAACATCCCAGTTTTAGACAAACACTGGCAAGCCACTGGACAGGGGGGGGTTTAAAGTTGTAGTTGATTGGTTGCAGTTTCCAGCTCAAAGATATAATAAACCCATTTTATCTTGAGAGATGCCTAAACAAATGAGAATACAGTACATTAAAAAATAATTACAACAAAACACGTTTAGGTTTAAACATTTCAAAGTTTATTTTATATAAAAAAAAAACTCCTAAATACCTACAATAAAACAATGGCAGAAAACAAACTATACTTTAAGATTCATCCTTTTTCACTAAGCTAATGTGCTGTCCAGTCAAAGAGCAAAACTACAGCAGTTATCAAATCAATGTTCACAGGTAAAGTCATCAAGTCGGTATCTGCTTCAAAGAAAAAACTAAACATTTCACAGATACAGTATATACTTAATACAGTACATGGTATATTTGGAGTCATAATGTGTACTAAACACAGTAAACTCTGGAAAAATACATCCATAATCTGTAAACTCAAACACAAAGGCGACACAGAGATAAATAACTGTGGTTCTTAACCTCAAGTTGATTTAAAAACATCAGCTTGTTTATAACCTAGTCAAGGTTTGCTGACCGAGTGCTCTGTCAAAATGTTCTATTGGTTTACAGTAGTTCTAAATTGAAAGCCTACTTTGGTATTTAGTAATCTATCAAGCATTACATGGCACACGCCGTGTCCCTCTCGTGAATATATATGCCCTTCGTTAGGGACACAGGGACGTGCTGCCCATTGGCGAGCAGGGCTTTTTTCAGCGTGGCCACGTCGCTGTTGATGAAGGTTGTGTGCGCAGTCAGGAAGTTCCTCTGCAGCTTGTGCTCCAGCAGCATGTGGTTCTGAGGAGGAAGGCCAAGGCAAGCTCTGAGAAGGAGAAAAGGGAACTGTTTAATCCAACCATTTTTTTAAAAATGTTTTCTTGTGTTAATGAAAAAAAAAAAAACTACATTTGACACTAAAGGTGATCCATACCTCATGATGTTTTCTATGCAGGCTCTCTGTCTGAAGAAGGCATTGACTACTGGAGTCCCCGCTGGCACCAGGGGGGCCTTACAGAGGAAGGAGAGCAGAGCCAGGACACTGTGGAAGGACTGAAAGTCCTCCTCTCCTTGAGGCTTCACCGTCACACGCTGGCAAAGCTCCGTCAAGATCACCAGGTCCAGGATGATGGGGCTGGCCAGCAGAGAATCCTGTGGAGAATTTAAACAACTTTATTTAAGAAAAGCGCATTTTAATGCCCACTTTTTAAAACAATATAACTAAAACAAACCAGATCATTACCCTCAAATTTAGTCTCTTATAAAAGTTACTAAAAAAAGGGAGAGTGGTGGTGCAGAGGTTAGAGAAGTGGGCCCGCGATTGAAGATCGCCGATTCAACTCCTGATACAGACAAAATCAAAATGTGGGTGGGAAAGGTGAAACCACACCTGCCTCCACCCTCATTTGCCCCACCCTGGGCCCTTAAGCAAGGCCCTTAACCCCCACCATCTGCCCCCCCTGGACCCTCTGGCAGCTCTCTGCTCCACACAGAGGGTTGTGGTAACTCCGTGGTCTGTGGTTGCGTCAGGAAGGACATCCGGTGTAAAAATAATGGCCACGTCTTTGTGCGACTTAACTGTGGCGACCCCTGACAAAGGGAGCAGCCGAAAGAAGAAAATAAATAAATAAAAGCTACTAAAATATAAAACTTATAGAACTGATAAAAGTTTAAGCAACACTGATGCTTCAAATTTTGCTCCAAATACAGTGTCATGAATTTAAAAAAGTGATCATTATTTGGTCTGTCGCGATAAACAATAAATCAATTAATCGCTTGATAAATTAAAATTATCAACCTCATTTTCATTTATCGCCTTTATCGTTTCTTCATGTCTCTCTCTTTCTACTGAAGACACTGGATGACAAAAGGCTCAACTCCGGTGAACTTCACTGACACCTCCCTTTCTCTTTTCTCTTTAAAATCTGTTTTAACTGTTCAAAATCATATTTTTGGATCTTTCAAAACAGCTAAGCTGAGAAGCTAAGCTACGAGCTAAGCTAACAGGCTGACCTCAGGGAAAGAAACTATCTTGTCAAAGCTCCAAAATTCACATTAGAAACACATGATTTTGTGTAAGAAGTTGTTTTTCTCTGCAAAAAGAAGCTGAGAACTTGTTTACTGATTTTTAATCATACCTCCCTCTCATTCTCGACTTTCCATCAGTCGTTCAAACAGTCTATACTGCCATCCGGTGGTCAAAAAAAGGTACTACACACAAAATAAATTAAATTAACATTTCTTAAATTTGACAATTACGAATTATTGTCAAATTTCAAACAATATTATCATTTATCGCAATAATTTCTGAGACAATTAATCGCCCAGTAGATTTGTTCAAAGATTCAAGGTTCCTCATTTGTCATTCCACCATGTGTGGTACGTTAACATGCGATAAGTTATCAAGACAGGTCTAATCATTACTAAAAGTTTTTGACATATTTTGTGAGCCTGCTCTAATTTTGTCTCGCCTCCTAAGTGAGTGCAGCTGCAGTCTTTTCTGTGTGTGTGTGTGCATGTGTTGGGGGGGGGGGGGGGTGCTGAGCAGTGGGAGGAGACAAGATGTCTGGTGCAACCAGAATTCAGAAATTACATTTAACATTGAATACCTACAAACTGATTATTCGGTTTGTGGTGGGAAAGGCATGAAGAATAACTCAAGATGTGTGTGGCCTGCACGTGTCTGTTTGCATTAGCTCAAGGTGGATTATCGTAGAAGTTACTCCTAAGCCTCCCTCCTCTACAACTACTTCACTTGAACCTGTTCTTGCAGTAGATCTGTTGCTGAAATGGAAAAATACTGACCTCACAGGTGTTGTGCAGCGCAATGGTGTTGAGCCCTCCCATCATTATCTCAGATGTGTATTCATCCATGGCACGCTTGCTGTCTCCCACATATGGGACGTATTTAATCACGACCTGACATAAAACACAAGACATTTAAGCACTTTGGATGTTTGTTTTCTGCAAACACCCGGACACGCTTGAGCTAATATTGGTCTGTGTAGCCGTTCCTCACTTACACAGTGGTCAGGTTTCTCCCCAGGCTGGTAGAGGATGGGGTTGGACCGCACCATGTCATCCACCACGTTGCTCTTGGAGATCTCTTTAGAGCGGAACTGCTGCGGGGCCGACAGGTTCTTCCCGTCGTTGTTGCCGAGGTGGTTGTAACTGACGATGGAGGTTGGCTGTCAAAGGCAAACAAAGAATATTGAAACTTTGCTGTTTGGGAAGTAAAAGGATATTGTTGGTTTGGTGTTGTGTTTCACTCTTTCTACACTCAAATGTATATCGCTACTATCCATGCAGCCTTTCTCTCACCTTGATACCTGCGCTGACCAGAAAGTCCACAAGCACCGACTTGATCTTGGTCTGGCCGGACTTGAAGTCGTCCCCGCCGATGAACACGCCTCTCTGGACAGCCAGCTCGATGGCCCCTGGAGTGAAAGTGTTCTGTGGGGAACCATTGATGTAGGCGCAGCCCTCCAGTATACTGGCGACTGCAAACAGAGTGGATGGAGAAATCTCTGCTGCTCCCCTCTGGTAAAGAAAGAAGACGTGTGGATACACCGCCCGGTGTCTTAGCATAAGCTGTTTGGTGATGATCGCTCTGGAAGCGTGTCTGCAGATTGAACTCACCTGGATTGCAGCAAGCAAGTTCTTGGTCGTGTCATTGACGCCAGGGATGATGTCACAGAAGCACTCTGTATTGGCCGTCCACAGAACAATGACTTTGTCCACACCGCTGGACTTCTTGAAGTCTCTTATGTCAGCTCTGATCTGCTCCAGCTGGGAAAAAAAAAAAAAAACAACATTTACTTTCAAATGAAATGGGTGCAAAAAATATGCCGCATATTTTAAAAAAAGGGGGAAAATTTGTCACCTGCTCTGCCATGGTACCAGTTAGGACGTTGTCTGCACGACTCTCTTGGTTTGCAGCAATGAATTCTGGGATATAGATGGATGGTCTAGGTTTTAGGCAGCTCATGTGTGGCCGCAGCTGCTCCTGCAACGACCAGTCCAGCACCTGAGCTCGCTCCATCGCACTACCCAGATCCAGTGAGGAAATATCCCAACCTGAAAAAAAAAGGCATGTTTAAATTTTCATCGCTCCACAACATCAGTGAACACAAAGTTTCTGAATGACTCATTGTCCTTTGGCTGCCATTAACTATCCCTCAGGATTATTGACGAGAGATTAAATAACCGTGAAGTTCTCTGTACCATCAAAGACGATGTCATTAGGGTGCACCATGGGCAGGAGGTCCCGGAATGGCACGTTGACCTCGCCTTCCAGGCCTGAGCCCAGACAAACAGAGGACGCCTGCAGGAGGGAGCCGTAGTAATTTGCTTTCTAGGAATGAAACAACACACAAAATTAAGATGTGTTGCTTTAAAGTTCGACTTGTTAAACCAAAGAAAACTGTCCAGTTTGTAGAAGTTAATAATGCATGTGTATAGAAACCATTTCCAAGAACTGGCAAGATTAAACAACTCACTGAGTGTAATTAGTTTATAAAGACTTTTTATGACAGTAAGCCACACCTATAACATCACACACTCCCTAGACATTCTCTTGGGTTATGGGCGGTTCATTAAAAAAACTTTTAGTCATGTACCTTCCTTGAATGAGTTACTGTTTGAGACACTAACCTTCTCTCCGTTCTTCGTCCTCCAGGTGAGGCCCAGCTTGTTGGCCAAGACAGCAGCTGTGACGGTGGTCCCGTTGTTCCCTCCCCAGCCCACCAGCATCACGCCCAGCCGTGGAATGCGCCGCTCTGTCTGAAATGTCATCTGGGTGGTGCAAGGGGTCACCTACAAATCCCATAAAAATACAGCAGGGTGAGATGGGAGGCTGAACGGATGCGCTCAGGCAGGAGGAATGACCAGACTCACCGTGAGTTTGTTCCCCTCCCGATGAACTGATGTGGTCTGGTAAGAATACTGAGCCTCAATGTGTGTCTCTGTGTACTTCACATTAGGGCTGTTGATGTGGATGTTCACAGACATGGCTGCAGGATCTACAAAAAAAAAAAAAAAAAAAAAAAGGAGAGTATTACAGACCTAGCACTTGTTAAAGTCATTCTAGTTGAAGCTTGTAAATGATATTTTGCTACAGCACATGCAATACTTAAAGCATTGCTCCTGACTGTTGACGAGTCATTTTCAAAATATTGCTCACACATCGCGAGACCCCACAATAAAGATCTCAAGTAATGGTGGCGCACACGTCACTGCTGAGGTTGACATGTTAAGTTACCGTCAAACTGTTTGTCAAATAAAAATAAAGCATTTGTTACATCTCGTTTGTATGGTAGCTGAGGGTCACAGATGATGTCTTACCGAGTATACAGCAAAATGACAGCTAATTCAAACGAACCAGTCCCACCCGGCTTCATTCACTTCCGCAATACCGGAACTCGCCGGCGGAACTCATTTTCATCCTTCACAATAAGAGTCACAAAAGCGTACTCCGAGTCAAAGCTTCTAAATATTCTCAAACTTCCTCGTTTTCTGGAGTAGAATATTAATTATTTTTGAAGAACGACAACTACAGTGTAAGCTACTTTTGAAAGTTTCGGATAAGTTAGCAGTGCGCGACGTCGTTCGACTAAACGTACACGTTGGTGACTCTTATTGTGAAGGTCTAACTGATTCCGCTGAGGATGCTTCCTGTTGTATAAAGATGTACGTCATTACGTTCAACAGTACGTACAGCCGCAGTCCTGTCCACCAAGCGCATCAAGCGCGCCCCCTACACCCCATTACAAACGCTCCTCCTCCTCACTCAGCTCTGCTCCTCCCCTTCGCTTGCTGCCCTCAACAGAGAAGGGGGCGTGAGTGTTTGCACGTGCGCTTTCAGTGCAGGCAGTTCATGAAGAGAAGGTGTGCGCTGGTGCAGGCACTTTTTCCGACCATCCCGTTAGTTTAGTTAAAGGTAGAAACGTTATAAACCACAACATGCACGATCTACATTCATGTGCGAATGAAAGAGATTATTGTAAACCACTCAAAACATGTCAAGTTATTTCAACATTTCTCGGGCAGTTCGACATCAGTTTTTTTTTTTTTTTTTTGTAGTTGCACCAGTTTTGGCAAAAGTGCACCCAAAGTGCACCTTAAGCTCTAAAAAAAAGAGAAAGAAAAAAAAAGAAGTAATAATAATAAGTCGAACAAATATAGTTAACACCACTCGGAAAAGAATAATCGAGATTTTGTTCGAAATGTCAAGAATTGAGAGTAGAGATGTGATCTGCAGAGGAAAAACAGTCGCATTGCCGAGGAAACGGTCAACACAGTGTTTCAAGACTTAACGCGAGAAAACGAGCACCATTTGAACGCAACACGTCAGTCTTCTGAAAAGCAAACCAATATAAGTTTGATCATAAAATATAAAGCGCATTTACAAAATACAATAAAAAAAATCAGACTTGTTTGCAGTTTCTCACCTTTTTTTCCTCTCCGAGTGAAAAATTAGAGATGTCAAAACGTTCATGCGGAGGCTTCCTTCACTCTCAAGTTATTCGCCTGGAAATTTCCAGTCGGGGGTGCTGCTGCTTTGTTTTGATTGTAGTTTTTTTCTTTTTTTTTTTCTTTTTCTTGCTGCAGATTCGCTGCTCCTGGCCAATCAGCGCCCCCCCCCTGCTCTGCTTTATAGGCTCGAGATGGCCCCAGCGACCAATGGCAGCACGCCTTTCTGCTCCAGCATCCTTGGGGAGGGACCAGCCAAAGTAAAAATATTCCATTCGAGACAAGTAAAATCTTCCATTGACATGCTGCACCATTAGAGCTTTCCAGAATAACAAAACGCACAATGACGCACGTTCCCGAATACTATTGCCTCATTTAATCAGTTTAAATCATCTTTATGCATACATACGTGTAATTGTGTGATTGATTAATAAATGTAAAAACGTTTACCTGGTACTTTTTTTTTTTTTTTTGCACGATTTATCCACATATATGTGTCATGTATGTTTGCCAAATACAAACTCCTTGAAATACATAAACAGATGATAGTAATTACTGCTTTAAATATCTGCATGTCTACAAAAATCAAAATGTCACAAGGGCTTGAGAAACTAAGAACATAAACCAATACTGTATATGGAGCTTTTACAATCAGTTTCTAAAAGAGTTGTGCAAAATGTAAGTAAAAACAGAATCTGATTTACAA
>JARVGQ010000781.1:4817683-4834925 GCA_031762355.1 Hypsolebias martinsi
CCCCCCCCCCCCCCCCCCCCCCCCCCCCCCCCCCCCCCCCCCCCGCTTAAGTGTGTTTGCTCTGTCTGGATCCATGACCATCTCCTTCGTTGTCTTCATGTAAATAGGACAGATTTTAATTATGTTTCTAACTGTACACTGGTTTTAATTTGAAAATTAAAAATTATAACCGCATGGTAAGTTGCCTAAGTTGGACTATTCATTAGATGCGTCTACCGTAAATGTATTAATAATACTTTAAACCCTTTTCTTATAACTTAACACAGTTTCATGAATTTGTCATAGATTGTTTTGGGAAAGCCATTTTAAGGTTATGGTTAAAGCTGGAAACAATTACACAGATCCTGAGAGACTTTTTGACATGCAATTCTTTGAGTTGGAGTCACTGTATTAAACATTCAAAACTGAATAATGGTGCTTTTCGTTCTTAAATACTTACATGTTGATTGTTTTTGGTTCATTTTTTTAATAGGTAAAACGTATCTCTTTCAAATGCAACAAGTGATTTTGAACTGCAGTATTCTATTTTGAAATACGACTATAACCATAAATGGAGATTAATAAGGTCATTTTGGTAAAATAAACAAACAAATAAATAAAGTCCAGTTGTTTCTGTATTGAACTTTTTTTGATTTTATGTCATTTTGGTATTTCTCCATCATACCGCTCAGAGATCTCTTCACTGTCAATCCATTTGTTTTTTTTAAATTGCTAAGTATGTGAATAAACTGGGTTTGTGTTAACCAGTTACAGTACATGCAATTCTGGAAACAAGTGTACAGTATTATGTATTTTATCCTGGGATTCCTTCAATTTGTTATTGAGCTAAAAACCTCAATTATGTGCGCTCAAATAGTTTTTCACTCTTTTTAATTATCCGGAATCACAATACAAACAGACTTGTTCACATCAAATCACACATTTTCTCTGTTCTGAGTCCAAGTCTGTTTTTATTGTCATCTGTCATACTTGTCACTTTAGCGTGACAGCGGCAGCCAATCAGAGGCTGGATGTCCGCTGACCACTGTCACGTGGTTGTCACCTTTTCAGTTTGTTTGTTTGTTTGTTACAAAAGAAGCTGCCGCCTCTGCTTGCTCAATCAGTTTTACGAGTCAGTTTCGTTGTGCTTTAAATATCCCGCCCAACCGTTTTTCGCCGGTACACATAACATTCGCACCTCGTGAGCTAACTTACGTAATGACGCACTTCCTTTTTACGTCCACACATGTATGCTAAGCTAAAGAAATGTTAGACGTTGTGTCGTAGATCGCTGTTTGGGTTTTTAATCTCCAGAGAAAATAGTCCTGGCCCGTGCGGAGGACCACCTTACAATTTTCTCGTATGTGTCTGGGATGTATGGATGGATAGTTGACGGAATATCGTCGCTGTTTGAGCCCGTTACGGGGCAAAAGTCCACGGAGTGGTCCGGAGAAGCAGGCGAGGAGGGAAGCAAGCGAGCTGGCGTGAAAGCTACAGCTCGGCGGCGGGAGAGCCACAGCAGACCGGTCAAACGGAACTACCAGAGGTCACTGTCATTTTAATAATTCATTACTCTTATTGTATTTGTACACCGCTGTAATTATTTAATGACTTGTTTACGAAAGTCTAATGTTAGTGGCTAAAGTTCACGTGTTAAATGTTATGTTAGCTAACATAAACATGAACACTGGACTTTCTGATTAGGCCTTATGTGTGCTTTCTGTACAGATATATAACAACAATAAGTGCAACCATGAAGGTTATGTTGCGTTTTAGATAACTTTACTCTTTAAGCTAATGTGTACTGTATTTTGATTTTGAACAGTATTACTGGTACTTTTTAATTGAGAAATATCTGTTTGAAGAAAGTGATTTTTGAATATGTGACTTGCTTAAATTCACATTTTATGATACTCAGATCAGTAACTAATACTGACAGAGAATTTCGTCCCTTTTAAGATTTAGTTCATGAATGGGTAACAGATATTTAGTGAATTCTTGACTTTCAGCTGTTCAGAACTGCATATTTAGTTTGCAGTATTGTAAATACAGTAATACTATATATACTTTTATATCATGGCCTGACCTGCTAAGGAAAACAAGATGTTCTGTTGAGCATCATTGGGTCGTGGAAAACATTATTACAAATTAATGGATTAAAAATGTAGATTTTTTTTCCTTTGCAATGAAAAAGACTAGCTAACTTTCAGAAATTTCAGTAGATTACAAACCCTCGTTTTCTGTAATGACCTGATAATATTTATTCTAGTATGTGTGCTTGTTTTTCAGGACACGAGAAGTAACAAATTCAAATGTTTTCTTGTTTCAGTGTGCATGTTGCAGATAATATTTGTCAGAGTGACCCAGTAGAGGCCAAAAGACGTCGGCGAGGTACGTTTGTTGTTTGAGGTATTTAAAAAGAACTCCTACCTAAAGTTCAATTATTGTATTTTGTCTTTCAGATGTGGTCATCAGCTTTGTGAAGAAGACGGTAAATGGATTAGCAGGTCTACTTAGGCTGCGGAAACCAAGTCAGCCTGAGGAAACACAGGTGAGTTGCTCTGTCTGCTTTAGTCACGCGTGTATATTTGAATAAAGTGATGTGTAACAAAGACGCTTGTTGTTTTGGATTTATCTGATCTCTGAACGTGATCCAGACTGAGGTGTGGTGCATCAAAGCTGCACTTGACAGTTGTCAATTTTGATTTAAATGGTTGTTACAAATAGCCCCAAAAATAGAATAAAGGCGCTGTTTTACTAGTTTGAAGTTAAATATAAAAATTACATTTCTAAAAGGTCCAGACTGATGGGTGCAAAGGACCACTAATTAAATTATTTTAAATTTCCCTTTCAAAAAGTTTGAATTGTTTGCTTCATCGTTAATGATCTCGTGTCTTCTGTTGATCAGCCCGTTACTCTAATGGGCATAGATGAGCTTCACACTTCATGGCTAAACTATACTGACTCGAGAATGGGTGAGTAAGAGCAGATATTACCATAGATTCAATCTTTTTTGACTGTATTCACATATATTTTCTATTTTTGTCCACTAGACATTCCTGCAGGTGGAGTAAATGGCAGGGGTGGGAAGAATCCCTTTCAGAGCTCTGTACCCCCCGTAATGAGAAAATACAGGCAAGCTGTCCAATTTTTAAAATAAAAAATTAGTCTGTGCAGCTAAAGCAAATAAGCTTTAACAGGGTCTGTTTGTAATGTACTTTTCCAGTGGGACAATGCTGCCTGCAGGGCTGCCACACAGGGGAAAGGAGAGGAGAGGCTCCCTCCAGCTGCTGCCTTCAAGGCCTGCTCTCAGAGTAGGAACTACTAATCCCGACCCGTCATGCAACGGCTTTGGACACAACCGCTGCTACAAGCCCAGCCTGACTGTAGAAGAGGTAAATTTGGGTTAATGGTGGAAAATGTTGCCTGAAAAGTCGACATTGTTTAAAACTTTTGTCAGTATGTTTTGTCAAGTGGTTTTCACTTTTTTGGGTTTTAATCTGAAGTTTACCCCCACTTGAAAGAGCATTTTGCTTAAGATTTTGAACTGGACTTCACTCAGTGTTCAAGAATCAATTCTTTCTTTTCTCTTTCATTTTGAAAGTTGAGGCCAAAACGTGAAAAACCTAAGAATACAAACAAGATAAAAGATCCAAGAAAGTGTAACACAAAACGCCAAAATCACTTAACATAACCCCAAAATTAAATCCTTTTTAAACAACTAAACATTACCCTTGAAACTCAGTATAACATATTCACATTTAAGGCACTCAAAATCAATTAAACATATTTTAAATATTCTTCAGTGATAATTCTAACCATACACTTCAGCAGCTCTAAGCTCCCTTAACTACACCAAATCACATTTAAAAATTTACTTTTAGCTTCCACACCTTTTAAAAATACACATTTTAACTGCACTTTAATATGTATACCACTTGCAACTTGAATTTTATATCCCACGACTAACAAGTTACATTTTTAACCTGAGTGTAAACTTATGTCTTGATATGTTGGCCCACAGCTCCAAAGACAATTATTGAAAGCTCACCACCTCCTTCTTCCTCTTTTTTTCTTCTTTAAACAAGCCTTCGTCAATTCTCTTCAATTTATTTATATAGCGCCAAGTCACAACAGAAGTCGTCTCAGGGCACTGAACAGAAACATTCACATACATAAGACAATTGGTAAAAGTTCTTTATCCAAAGAAGCAGCAGATTGTGTTGAATCCGCGACGTTTTTATGTCCATATTCTGATTTTACTTCATTTTGTATGTTGCTTTGTGTGTTGCCTGTTTTTCTGTTTGTACAGCACTTTGGTTGGCCTCGTCACTGTTTTAAGTGCTCTAGTATGGTATGGTAATCTTCACTTCATCACAGTCTCCCATCTTGAGCAAGCACAAAGGAGACGGTGGAAAGGAAAAACTTTCTTTTAACAGGAAGACACCTCCAGCAGAACCATGCTCATGACAAGCGGCCATCTGCTTTGACAGGCTGGGTCTGAGACAGGAAGTAGAAACAAATACAGAATGGCAGGTCCAGGTGAACTTTCTATTGGAGGAAAGACAAAAACTCATGTTAAAATAGAAATAATTACAAATACAAAACAATCCTGCAGTATCTTTTCCCAAGTTAAAGTTCTCCCAGCACTTCTCTCTCACATTCTTTGCTTCTTGCTGCCCTGTGACTGAACAACTCCAAACTCCTCTGATCATCAAATCATCTCCACCTGGAGTTGCAGACTCCTAGCTGGGAGACACCCCAAACATGCACTCAGCCAGAGAGGGGCAGGGCCTGGAGCTCAGCTCACCGTGGTCTTTGTGCGCACTTGTTTTGTATGCAGCCAAAATCATTCACCATGTAAAGAATCCCTTAACAAACATCAACAGATTGTTTCTCTTGGATGTTCCGTTGATAGCCTTCTTGGTTTCTTTTTCCAGGCCATAAAGCAGAACAACAAGGAGCATTACAGGCTCCTGCTGGAGATGGTGACAGAGAAGTACAGCAAAAGCCAACCACTGCCTTTCACCCAAACAAAACCCCAAAAGTGAGTATTTCCTTTTACTCAAGAGGAACCTTTCAGAATTATTTCAAGGCTCAATCAGTAATGCACCTTTTTATCTGAGCTTATTGACAGTGTTCATCTTTTCTTCCTACAGTGTATCACTCTCACAAGCTGCTTACAAAACTGCGGCTTCAGAAAATAACTTGGATTCAGTGTCCAGGAAGGTGGACTGCACAGGTAGGACTCCATAACACATTGATTTGTCTTAAAAATGAACTCAAATGTTGTGATTTTGTTTGTTATAAAATGTGCTTTTTGTCAAGAATTATCAATCTTGGTTGTCACAGTTTTTATATTGATTTCTATTTTTTTTTCTAAATCATTCTTTAGTTATCTCCAGATGTTGTGTAGTAAAACTGGTTTATTGATTAAACTAGTGTCTCACTGTAATCACTCCCTATTTGCTCTAATCATCACAGTAACAGATACTTGTCTAACTCTTTCATTTTGGCATGCTTGTGTAGTTTCAGCCAGGACATTTCATCTGAGGAGCTTTTTTCAATTCTAAAGAAAAGTGTGGACCTCCAGGCTTTTAAAATCCCATGAGGTGCTCCGTTATTGCTACCTGAAATCACGTGCAGATTACCGCCACCGTCTTCCCTCGTCCCTCCTAAGAGCCGTTAGGGTCTTTGTAAGCCTAGATGACATCAAATTTACTAGAGAGGGCACAAAGGACAGCAAGCTGCCTTTTTTTTAGACTGTTTGATGGAACGACCCATTTGAGCACAAACCGTCATTAAAACTACACCATCAGGCCAAACAAGCCCCCACAAAGGCCGAAGGGAAAGAGAAAGTGGATCACGTGGATATCCTGAGTGGGCATTTGCCAATTCAGTGAGGGAATCTAGAAGCCATTCTGAAAAACTCAAAAAGATTTTCTCCAAACACAACATCCTGGTGTGTTTCAAACCTAACAGGACTCTCAGACAGAGGCTGGTCCAGCTTAAGGATGAAAACCCCAACACGAACTGAGCGGTGTGCTGTCTGCAGTTCAATGCAGTGAGAAATGCAAACAGCCATTCTATAGATGCTCAACACAGCTCTTCAGGACAAGACTCAGCTGTGCACCTACACCTCAAGGATAGGAGACACTTTTAAAGACCACAGTGTTCATATTTTCTACACAAGGCAGATGGTTTGAGATGAAGGGAAGACACTGATGTCAAAATAGAAAGTCCAACTTTAAGCAAAGGCTTAAAACCTACCCTGGAGCATTAAGTTACATTCCCAGACATGTTCACTTTTCGTGCATGTGACCAAAACATTTTTCTTGTGAACCAGACTTGCAAAGATCCTAACAGTGGAGGCGAGTTGATCCGCAGGTGATTTCATCTTGAATTGACAGAGGATGTCACTGTAGTTTAAAAGCTTGGAGCGTCACACTTTTAGAACTGAAAAAGCGTCTGTGATGAGAAGCAACGCTCTTTCACAAAACAATTTCAAATTCCATCAGTCTTCCCTCTGCAATAAATCTTTGTTTAGTCCTGCAACCGAATGGTCGCACAGACCGTGTGTCATCACTTCATCCCATGACTGATGGATGTTAACCGTTTTAGCTCTTCGCAGCACAAAGGCACATGGGGTGGGTTGGCTTCAACCCTCGTCATGACCTCAGTCCATGTGGAAATCACACTGAGGCAGCCAGAAGGTGTCTCAAGTCTCAGCTTGAAATGTTTTGTGAAGGAGCCTGTAGTCCAGTTGCCGTATTTTTTTTTTTACTTCTGATACTTTATTCTGCAGGACTGAATCATATTCTCTTTTTCACAGCTGCACCAACTGTGTTTTCATACAGAAATGCAGCTTCATCAAAGGACAGGTTGGTTTGCTATGATTTTATATATATAGATGTGTCATAAACTGTTAATGATGGTTCTTTAGTAACTTGAGTCATTTGCAGGTGGGCTGGCATGACGGTTCATACGTCATTCAGCGGATCCTTTGAAGCCACACAGTCTGTTAGACGTACAAAGGTAGTGATCCTGATTTATGTGAGATACAAAATAATTTGTGAAGTCAAACTTTTAGAGGTAACGTATGAATTATTTGATCTTTCTTGACCTGTGTTGCAGCAGAAACAGGCAGCAGAGGTGGATCTTTCTACAGAAGTGGCCACTCGTCTTAATTTAGTGTCACTTAGTGACAGAGACACGTCTGCTCTCAGCCCGACTGAAACACAGCCTGCGTACATAACACATGCAAGGCGCAGTGACGAGGACATGCCACTGCTGACTAAAGTGAGAATAAATGTGACTTGATTGTAGAATGACTTTGTTAGGGAGCACTGATAACCCTTTGTGTTTCATCACATGCCGTTTGTTTTTGTAGGAAATGGTAGCAGAGGTAAGCGAAGCTCTGGCTCTGAGTGACCCCAACCTTGTTTTAAGTGCAGCCTTCAAACTTCGCATCACACAGCGAGACTTGGCAACGCTACAGGAAGGAGGCTGGCTCAATGATGAGGTGCACACCATGACTTTTTTTTAATAGAATAAGCATTTTGTCAACAGCAACTGTTAATATCTATTATTATATGCTGCTTTAAAGTGGGGATAGAGCTGCAAGAAATAGTTAAATATTTAGCTTCTGTCAATGTTTATTAATGATAAACGTGTTTTTTTATGCCCGTTGAAGGTGGATATTAAGTTATAGTTTCCGTTCATCCATAAACTTTCTCTTGTCTCTCCTATAACTTCTGATCTGCTCAAGATAATTTGATGAAACTTAGTACGGTACATGTATGTGCCTTCGTTAGACGGAGTGTTGTAGACACTTTTCATCACCCCAGGTCCAAGTCACAAATCAAGGTCAAATTAAAACAAGGTCTTTGCTTGTCTTGTCTGTATCTTTTTTCCTTTAAGATAATGAACTTCTACTTTTCCCTGATCATGGAGCGGAGCTTTACACAAGCAGGACCATTAAAAGTCTACTCCTTCAGCACCTTCTTTTTCCCAAAGCTGGGAGGAGGAGGAGGCCAAGCTGGAGGCCATGCAGCCGTGAAGCGCTGGACTAAGGCTGTTGACCTTTTCCTCTTTGACCTAATTCTGGTTCCGCTGCACCTCGGCGTCCACTGGGCAGTGGCTGTGAGTTACTCTAATGAAACTAGTAATCTTGGATTATAATGGGTGCAAAAACTTAGTTCATGTATAGCTGTGCTCAAAAGTTTACACCCCCTGGCAGAATTTGTGATTTATTTATTTTTGGCGATTTTTTTTTTTTAGAGAATATGAATGACGACAAAATCTCTTCTTTCACTCATGGTTAGTGGTTGAAGCAATTTATTATCAAACAATTGTGTTTGCCTTTTTCACATCATAATAACAGAAAATGCCCAAATGACCATGATCAAAACTTTACACCCCCAGTTGTTAGTCCCGTGTATCGCCTCCTTTAGCATCAATGACAGCTTGAAGTGTTTTGTGAAAGTTGTGGAGGAGACACTTTATTTTCTCTCAGGGTAAAGCTTCTTGGCAAAATGTCTCCAGTTCCTGTAACTTCTTGGTGTCTTGCATGAACTGTTTGAGATCTCTCCATAGTGGCTCAATAATAATGAGGTCAGGAGACCGAGATGGCCGTTCCAGGACCTTCACTTGGTTCTGCTGTAGCTGCTGACACGTTGACATGTCTTGTGTTTTGGATCATTGTCATGTTCAATTCAGTTTATTTCTATAGTGCCAAGTCACAACAGAAGTCATGTCAGGGCATCCCAAACTGTTTTCCTGACAGTTTGTGGCTGAAGTTTGTTATTCAACCTGACCGTGACGCGGTTTCAACAGAATCCCTCATTTCCCACTTCTTCATTAAGGTCTGAACACAGCTGACTGGCATTCTCAATTGCTTGGATATTTTTTATATTATTTTCCTGTTTTATAAAGCTCAACCATCTTCTCTCGCAGATCATGTGATAAATCTTTAGCTTTCTCCATGGCTCATAATCCACTAACATCAATGCAACACCGGATGAAATGTGTCAGGAGCCTAGAAACTCACTGACTTTTTACACACTCTGCTAATTACAAACACATCACAGGTGAGGATGGGTACGTTAGTAGCTATTTACACCTGCAAACTTCCAGGGTATGTAAAGTTTTGACCATGGTCATTTGGGTATTTTCTGTGTAAAATAAAAAAACAAAAGGCAAACACAGTTATTTAGTAATAAATGGCTTCATCCAAGCCATTTAGAAAGAAAGGTGACGGTTCATATTCTTTGAAAAATGGCCAAAATAAATCTCTAATTCAGCCACGTAATGTAAACCTTTGAGCACAACAGTATGTCTTCATGTATTCATCATGTCTGTCACTTCTTTCAGGTGATTGATTTGAAATCTAAGACTGTGAAATCATATGATTCGATGGGCCGGAGACATGATGACATCTGTGTTCTTCTGCTGTGAGTCAACATCTAGTTCTTTCAGGGTTTTGTTTTTTCAATCTTTGTTTGTTTGTTTCTTTGTTTGCATTCTTCTCTGAATAATCTTATGCTAATTTTCCAGAAACTACCTAAAGGAGGAGCACAAAGTAAAAAAGGGCAGAGAGCTTGACTGTACCAAATGGGCTGTAGGGAGTTCAAAGGCTACCGTAAGTTAAACTGATAAATGGCACAACAATTGACACATTTTATTGGTTAAATTAATAAGTTCAAATATTCAAAGCAGGAAATTCCTCAGCAGAAGAATGGGAGCGACTGTGGTGTGTTTGCCTGTAAATATGCTGACTGTATAGCTAGAGGGAGGTCTCTCACTTTTAAACAGGTAAGTTTTTTTTTAACTGAGCACTGGTCCAGTGCTGCATGTTTAGTGTTTGCATGTATACAAGGTTTTTAATGCTACAAAACAATTTCTCTTTATTTTTCAGTGTCACATGCCACGCTTCAGGAAGGTAATGATGTGGGAAATCCTCAATCAGAAGCTGCTCTAGTGAACAGGAAGCGACAGCTGTGCACATTGACGACACGTTGAGTTCACAAAGAGTGAACGGGCCAAAGACGTGGACTTTACTGACTGAAATATTCCTCTGATTTGGAGAAATTAAACACGTCTTAAATTTAGCTTTGTCTCTTTTCTTGTTGGAGACATAAATAAAAAAAAACCCTAATCTCTGAGTTTTAATTGGAGAGCATGTTGAGCTGTTAGACTGGCACAAGTGAGAGAATGGCTTCTGTCGGCTGAGGATTGTAGTTTTCACGGTTTATTTGTAGCTTGAAGTGCCTTTAGCTCTTATACTGACCTCGGCTTGTTTTTTGTAACTCGGCATTCTTTATGAGGAGCTTGGCCAAGAATTCATTTGTTTTAGTGGCTGATAAGTGATGCCCTTACGTTTGATAATTTGTTTTTTTCTATCTTAAGTTAAAGAGAATATACATATTTATATTTATTCACAAAAAGGTTGAGAAAAATGAAAAAAATCTTAATTTTTCAAACACAAAGTGAATGAGTTAATGCTGTAAAACATGTTAAATTATAATTTATGGCTTGACTGAAAACGTGTACTATTTTTCCTCAGTGCGCTGCGTATAACGTATTTATCCACATTCACTGCAAGTGCTGGGAGATGTGAGCATTTTTAATTACTGCATACGCTCAAGGACTGGTACAAATACTGCGCTTTGAGCGTACTCTCCATAATGAACTACTGCACAGACATGCATGTTTGTACTTAACATGTATAAATGTGATTTTCCCCACCCATAATAAAATATTTTCTTTAAAACTGGAGTTTGATCATTTTGTTTTTAACTGCTTTACCAGAGGAACCTGGAGTTTGATGCAAACTTTAAAAGCAGTCTCATAAATAAATGCTTGTATAGAAAAATCTAAAAATTCAGTGTTGCCTTATAGTAGTGTGGGAAATTAAATGTAATATTTTATACTTATTCATGTACGTTACATTTTTTGCAAATGTCCTCCGGGCATGATGGCGGTTTTCTTTACAAAAAAAAAAAATCTAACAGGTGTTGTGCAGAGAAATGGAACCCCGTCAATTCAGTTTATTTTCACGTTTAACAAAGAGCTTACACAAAAAAAACGTAGTTTTTAGAAATCGGATGTGCGTTATTATTTGTATACACGTCACGTACACTAAGTGTTTTTACGCCCTGCTGTTTTTGACTGAAATGCGACCGGCATGACGTCCAATAACGACAGGGGTTCCATTTTCAGTACAACACCGGAGCAGGCGGCGACGTTAAGCGCAGCACCTTGAGGTTTCTGCGCGAGGTGGTGCCGACAAACCTTTGGATATACTGTAGTCCGTAGGCGAATACGTTTAACTGTACTACATACAATTGAGCACGTTTTTAATTTTGTGAGTTTAAAATGAGCGACGACGAGAAAGATTTCAGGGAGCAGGTGAGTTCTAGAAAGGAAACAATCGTCAGGAGGACGGTAAGCTAGCTAAGCTTGCTAATTTAGCTTTTTGCAGCGGTTGACATTCTAATAAAATGTACAATGTTTTTTAAATGACTGGTCTTTACAAGACTGATTTTTTTCTGGTCTTTACAAGACTGATTTTTTTGTGTGTGAGTGTTTTAAGCAATATTTTATACATAGTGTTTAGCGAAAGTAAAGACAGTGTGCAAAGAAAGCAGAATCGCATGCTAAGCTAAGTCACGCGGCCTGTTAGCCGCATCGGAAAAGGAGGCTGCCACCTCCAAGCACTGCTCCTCTGCTTTCGTTTTTATTAGCTTCATGTAGTCAATTAAAACCAGGGTCTGCAACCTTCAAAACACTTTAAGGACAATTTAACAACAAAATAATAAAAAATAAATCCTGTACACGTTTATTCTTGGGAGTATGAAAACCAATCAGCAGTTTTAAGTCGCTTTGTGTAAAAAAATGAATAAAAGAAGCCTAATTTTGAATTGACATATATTGAAGATAAAATGTTAAAAACGTCCTGATTGCTTATTTATCACTAGACTATTTCTTCTAACATAAAACCATGGTCAAACTTGGAAGTTGTCCTTACCTTGCAGACCCTTGATTGGGGAGAACTAGAAAAGTTAAAACTGCATGAATTACAAAGACAATATTTATTGATCCCACAGGAAATTGTTGAGCTATAGATTTGTCCATTTTAGTGCAGGCAAATAGTTGCAAAAGACAAATGAAGAAAATTATCAGCTAATACGACTTGTAGAAGTTTGTTTTTATTCCTGGGTTTTTATTTTCTTTGAACATTTTAGTAAAACTACAGAAACCAACTTGCCTTATCACCCTTGTTTGTTTTTTGTCAAGGTTAAGGTTGGAAGAAAGAAAAAGGCCCAAGACGTGTCTGATGTGACGTTTTTAATATTTGAAGCTGATGCTGTTGATGCATGCTAATGTATTGGATGCTGAAAAGAAGCAATCAAGATCTGAACCCCACTTCTAGTGTTGTAATGGGAGATGGTAAAAAATGGGGAAGATGAGGAAAAAAGAAGTCAGAATTTCAAACAGAAGAAAGAAGAAATGAAGGGTTGTTATGAAGTTAAAGAAGTTATGAAGTTAAGATCAGAAGTATACCTGGGTATGAGTGATTTCCTAACAACCTGCTATGCTTTTACTTTATTTTATTGTTTCTTTCTCTTTAGCATGCTCAATTTTTTTTACCTCTGCATTACACACACCAATGATTAATCCCTCCATTTTTTAAATTAATTTATGTTGTTTCTTACCAGCTAATTATGCATATTTAAAAGTAAGTTCAAGTCTGTGATTTATCAACCAGTAAATTTTAATTGTTTTTAACATTAAATCTGGTAAATGACTTGCTATGATGAGCTTCCTCTGAAAGGAGCAATCGTACAATGAGGGCTGTCACCTCCTAGCCCTTTCTTGTGTTTTTCACTGGTTTGCAGTTTGTTTCTGACCCCAGTGTCTCGTCTGCCCAGGACTCTAATCGACGCTCGAGGAGCGCATCCCCTCGAGGCTCAGCGAAATCCGCTAGCCGCTCGCCTGCCCGCTCCAAAGATGGCTCCCGCCGTTCCAGGTCTAGATCTCGCTCTCGATCCAAATCCAGGTAAAACACATTTCTGTTGTTAAAACAGCATATCTGAAGTTGATCACTTATTTTTTTAAGCTGTTTAGACTATATATATATATATATATATATATATATATATTTTTTTTTATCCTTAGGTCTCGTTCCCATCGAAGCTCACGCAAGCGATATTCCCGTTCTCGCACCCGCTCTCGACACAGACATTCCAGGAGCCGATCTCGTAGCTCGGAGTACCGCCGGCACAGGAGCCATAGCCGTTCCCCCATGTCAAATCGTCGCAGACACATTGGGAACAGGGTACAGTGTCCTTTCAGTGTAGTTTAGTGGCCACCTAACTGAACTATAGATGTCAAATTTGGCTGATTTGACAAGATCATGAGCAGAAGCCTCTTCTGAAGACCCATCTTATTTATTTTCTGATCATAAATAAATAAAAAGTTTAGCAGCACAACTTCTGATTTGAAACCCCAAATTGAGAATTTGTGCACATTTTATTATTTTTTTATTTTATTCATTTTTTTGCTCATAACATTTTCACTTGTTTCTTCCTACAGACTAACCCAGACCCCAGCGCCTGTCTGGGTGTGTTCGGGCTGAGCCTCTACACCACTGAGAGGGACCTGAGGGAGGTTTTTTCTAAATACGGCCCGCTGAGTGATGTCAACATAGTGTATGACCAACAGTCACGTCGCTCAAGAGGCTTTGCCTTTGTCTATTTTGAAAAGAGTGCGGACTCTAAGGAGGTTTGTAAATAATACAGGTCTGGGTTTAAAATCATAACATATTGATGCTGATGGTGATGATGTCGTTTAGGCTAAGGAGCATGCTAACGGCATGGAGCTTGATGGACGCCACATTCGAGTGGATTTTTCAATTACCAAACGAGCCCACACTCCCACTCCCGGCATCTACATGGGACGATCCACATAGTAAGAGTTGTAAATCCTTTTAAGTTAATTTTTTATTGTGTAACCAGCTAAGGCAAAGACTATTCTGTGACTTTGCAGTGGAGGAGGAGGAAGTGGCAGTAGTTCATCTCGCCGTGTCACCAGGGACTATGAAAGGGGCTACGACAGAGGGTACGACAGGGGTTACGATCGTGACTATGATCGCTATGACGAGCGAGAGTACCGATCATACAGGTGAGCACATATTCCATTTTAAAATGTGTTTAATTAAAACCTTGTTATAAGGAAAATTACACGCCTTCACAGACGCAGATCTCCATCTCCGTACTACAGCAGAGGTTACCGCTCTCGATCCCGTTCCTATTCACCACGTAAGTTTCTGCTTTTATCTATTTCAAGAATTCTAATTATAAATCCAAAGTTAGACATAAAATTTATTAAGAACCTTTCACTTGATTTATTTTTTTTACAGGTCACTACTGAGTTGCAAGGACGGAGCCTGTGTTACTTTTGGATGCTCGTTTCTTTGTTTGAATCAGTTCAACTGTGTGAATAAGACCTTCTGAATATATCTGTCTTTAAAAGTATCTCTTAAAAAAGTGGAAGTTGGTAAAACACATCAGCCTTGTAAATGTAACCAGGTTTGCAGGAAAAGTAACGGAAGTTAATTTTAGATCAGAAAACATCTTTAGGTGGAAGTAAACCGATTTATGGATGTCTGCTCCATTAAAATTTAAACGTCTCCTGTTGGAAGTCTTTTTGGCAAACTTGGATTGAAGGTTAAAAAAAAAAAAAAAACAAATATAAAAAAATCCAGTGTTGGGAAAACCATACTTGGTAATAGATACATGCTGACTTAAAGAAAAGTCTTTCCTGCCATTTTTATCCAATTATGTTTTATTTTATTTTTTATGTACCGGTAGGTGACTTCCTAAACTTATGAGTTTACATTTTGGTAATAAAAAAATGTACGTTTGGTGATTACTGCTGTTTTTTTTTTTTTGTATATAGAATAAAAAATCTTGGAAGACTTTTTTGCAGTGTCATTTATCACCAGTTTGCCTTCTGTGATAGGTCTCATAAATCCTTAAAATTTTCTATGAAACGCACAAAATGCAACTTTGAACTGGATCCTTCTGCCTTTCATTTATTTTTTTTGTCATTTCCTAAAAGTAGTCAAATCTGTCCACCTAATTATTTTACCTGTTTGTTAAATCATCAGGATTTTTCAGGAAGTATTGCAGAAGTATTAGGTGAATAAACTGAGTAAATGTATTTTAAAAAAGTGCAGTGCACACAATTTCAATATTGCTTTCTAATTACTGTACTGATTTTTTTTCCCAGTTAAACAATCTTGATAACTAAGAACAAAAGGAAGGCCTCAAACCTTCAAACAAGTGAATACTTTTTTTAACACAAATGTTGAGAGAACAGTAAAACTAAAATGCCTATTTTTTGGTGGTAGACTGAAACTTGTGTATCTGAGATCTCAAGTTTTATTTGTCATATGCAAGGTTAACACAAGGTCAGTAATGAAATGCTCAGGCTGCGAAGAACTGATTTAACTCACTAAAAAAAACTCAAAGAAAAGAAATACTAAAAGTATGCAATAAGGGTACGATAAAGTACCAAAAAGCGAACAAATAATATTTTTCATTCATTCAACCTTTATTTATACAGGTTAATCCCACTGAGCCACAGGGACTCCTTTACAAGAGAGACCTGATTTTAACAAATTTCCAACGTCCTAAAGAGAGATGGTAACAACATGGTAGAACGGTGCAAGCAGGATGAACAGGAAAAAGTGTTTCAAGGTTGCAATATAAGCTAAAATGCATGTGATGTATATTGCATATAACTACACAGGTAGTGACTAAGATTGATTTATGATGGTAAGGTAGATACATATCATACATGATCCAGCCAGCAGTAAACATTGTCACGTGTCTTGGTGCAATGGAGACACAGAACAGCAAAGGAAAGTTTTCTTTGTGTCAGCTTTAATGAGGAGAAGCGGTGTTTGACAGTACTGTATTTACACTAAATGATTAAAACTTGTCAAAGTAAAAAAGGTTGTGACGTATCGCGCCATCGCTGCGTCTGACCAATCAGAGGCGTTTAGCGACAGAACACTTCCGGTTTGCTTTCCAACCTGCCTTTCCACAGGAGCGGCTGCTGTGAGCAGATACCAGCGGAGCTAACACCACGTAGAGTACAGGCTGAGAAAAGATTCAAGGTACGAAGTGTGTGGTTTGACTCCGGATGGACACGTTTTGATAACGAGTGGAAGACGCAGAAAAGACTTTGTCTAGTGAGAAAGTTTATCTTTGAGTGGAAATATGTCGAGGTGGTTCCAGTTAGCCACCGGCTAATGCTAACTGTTTGAATGAGGGGCTGCCTCCACACGTTTCAGGAGAAGCTAGTTCAGAGAAATGTTGCCACTACTTGATACATTTCAGAGACTTCAGACATTTAAGGCTGAATGGTACAAAGGAACTGGAATATGTAAAATGACTGTTAAATATGCAATCAGCTTGTTTTTAATTTACCTACAGATGCCTCCAAAGAAGGCTGAAGCCCCCAAAGCACCTCCTTTAATTGGACGATTTGGTACATCTCTGAAAATTGGCATTGTGGGATTGCCTAATGTTGGGTAAATGTAAAATCGGAACAATGTTGACGATTATATATCTGTTTGAAAAACTGCCGATGATGTTGGGTGACTGTTGATGTGACTGTTGCAGAAAATCTACTTTTTTCAATGTGCTGACGAAAAGCCAAGCGTCTGCAGAAAACTTCCCGTTCTGCACCATCGACCCAAACGAAAGCAGGGTGCCTGTGCCTGATGAACGCTTTGACTTCCTGTGCCAGTACCACAAGCCAGCCAGGTGTGTTTACCTGTTTGTCATTACCGTACTTCTGTATCCAGAATCTGTTGATCACACTGATTCGTTGTCCTGCTCTTTATAAATTCAGTAAGGTTCCTGCTTTCCTGAATGTTGTGGACATCGCTGGTCTTGTAAAGGGGGCTCATTCGGGTCAAGGACTTGGAAACGCCTTCCTCTCCAACATCAGTGCCTGCGATAGCATTTTCCATATGACCCGTGAGAAGATTCTTCTGTTTAAGATGTTTGTTATAGTCATTTTTAGCAACTTCTTAACACCACTTTTGTAATTTTAAGGTGCATTTGATGATGAGGACATTATCCACGTGGAAGGCAATGTCGACCCGGTGAGAGACATCGAGATCATCCACGAGGAGCTGCGGCTAAAGGACGAGGAAATGATCGATCCCATCATAGATAAGCTTGAA
>JARVGQ010000781.1:4854200-4867904 GCA_031762355.1 Hypsolebias martinsi
TCCCTCGCTAATTTGAGGTTCGTTTTCCGTGGACTCGCTCTGTCTTGGTTTTTCAAAATAAGGTTGGACATGACACACAATTGGCTGATTAATAGATGAACTGCACGATCGGCATGGATTTTTTAAAATTTAAAACAAATTATTTTAAATTGTTTAGCACCTCCTGCAGCTTTGTGCAGCCCTTTCAGCAGAATAAACTTCCTGCTGCAGCTGATCAGCTGTTCTCTGTGCAGAGTGGAGAAGTGGGCGTGGCCAAGAGACTTTGCAGGTGACAAAAGAGCAAAGGAGGGAGGGAGCTGAGATCATGACATTCTGTGCTCTTTTAGAGCATTTAGAGAATTTTGCAAGAATGTGAGGTTTAAAAAGCCTTTATAAAATAAACTACTACTTGTACTACTATTCCTACTTCGTGGTTTTTCACTTTTCGCGGGTCTTCAGGGTATGGATCCCCCGCGATAAACAAGGGACTACTGCATAGATCGATAGATAGATAAACTCTGACTTTATTATATTTTATTTTATCTTATTATACTCTCATATCTCATCTTATTTTATTGTATTCTTCTTTACATTATTGTATTTTTAATTGCTCTTATTGTATTTTATTTTAAGGTATTGCATCATGTTGTATTCTGTTATTTGTCCGACAGTCTTGTATTCTATCTTATTGTTAGTAGACTTTATTAAAGTGTTTTATTTAATCTTGTACTGTATCATATCATCGTATCTGTGTTTTCGCCTTGACATTGTTGATATTTTTCTCGTTGAGTCGTGGATCTCAGGGACAGTTTTTCTCCTCTTCCTGTTCTACGCACTTCATGTGGCGCACAGACTGAATCAACTTCTCCTTTTTATCTGGTCTCAGGTGGGATTTTTACATTTCCCATACCTGTTCTTTAAGACAGTTGAGTTTAAACAAGCATTGATATATATATTTTTATGAAGAGGCCATAGTTCGTAATACGAGTGCACACAGATGACAAATAAAGTTGATAGATGTCAAAGAACCAGAAGTAGGCAGAAATATATCCAGATCTCAACACATCACAGACAAGTGATTTAGAGCATGCGCATTAATTTCCAAAAAAGATTAATTGCTAGTGCATCAACCATACCTTGCCATACGATATCTTACCTTACCTGAACCATACCTTTCCATACATGACCATACATGACCATACTTACTCATACCTCATCTTTATATTTACCCAGACAGTGACTATGAACATCACATCTCACAGTAAACCTGATATGTTTTAGTTATTTGTTAAGGTCCACACCTTCTCAATCCTTTTTCCATCCATCCATTATCTTTTACCCGCTTCTTCCTTTTTGGGTCGCATGAGTCGCTGGTGCCCATGTCCAGCTCTCACTGCGAGAGACGGGAGACACCCTGGACAGACTGAAGTCCATCACAGGGCCACAAAGAGACAAACAACCATTCACTCTCTCACTCTCACCTAGAAACAATTCAGAGTCACCAATCAGCCTAAGAGTCCTTTTGAATTCAGTTTTTTTCTATAGCGCCAAGACACAACAGAAGTCGTCTCAGGGCACTTTATAAAATATTCACAAACAAACTTTAAACTTCTTATTCATCTACAAGAACTTTGCCTTAAAGACGTACTTTACTCAGAGTCTGCAGATTTACTGAATGTCACTGTGTTCCAGTGCTTGTTCAAACAGGAGCTTTGGCATCATATGGTGACAATTCATGCCAAGTTTCTCAGCTTTCTTGGTAAATGTATACTTTTAGATTTAAACCAAAAAGAGCATGACATTCTAAGATGTATTTGTTCACAGACTGTTGCAGCCCTGACACAAAGAGCCGAGCTAAAACAACCTGAAGGTTTCAGGTGGTGACAAGCATCATAAATACATTTGCTCCTGTGCAACACCCACCACGATGAGGTTCCACATGCGAGCAGCTTCGGCCACCAGCGTGGAGACGCTGCTGCAGCCGGGCATCAGGACGATCTTGATGGGCTCGGTGTAGAGAAGGTCATACAGCAGCTTGGTGGCTTCTCCTGGATCGCACTGTAAGAACAAAATGACAGAAGGTCAACGTATGGAAGGAGGAACGCATTTAGATGAGGCAGGGATGAAAAAAAAAGAGACGAGACTCAGGAAAACAGAGGAGAAAACAAAGATTAAAAAAAGGAAGAGACAAACAAACAGAGTCAGAAACGTAGCAGAGACCTGCAAAAAGAAAAACATGTCCTGAGTTTTCAGATGATGAAAAAAACGCAGAGCTGTTCTCAGATCAGGACACTGAAACTGACAGAAGGACAAGAAGCAAAAAATGATCCTGACGAGCTCATCGGCAGCCATCACGCATGTTTGAACCTCTAATAAAGTCATTTACGGCACGTCGAGGTGGCCAACGTGCGGCTGGATGATCCATCATTGTTCTGTCGGCCTCGGTACCGACAGGTCATCTTCACCACATCAGAGTCACAGATAAATGGACCTGACGTGTCTAATGATTCAGCGCCACAGAGGCTCCCAAACACAAACATGCTCTAAACAACAAAAAAGTCTCTTCTGATGGCCCATGGCTGATGACGGCTGATATAAGAGCCGTTTGTCTCAGAGCCTCCGAGGTCCCTTTAAGGCGGCACGGTGATTTTTCTCAAGTGGTAATCACAGACGAAGAGCTGGGAATGCGTTGGATTGTTGGGATTTGTATTCAGTGATGGGTTTTCCATTAACTCGAGGCCAGGCTGAAGTACAGCGGCGTCACGTCGTCGCAGAAAGAGTCGAGAAGTTGACGGGCAATCAGATAATTCAATCTGAGTCTGTCTGAAGCCGCTCTGACGAGCTGTCCTCTCCAAGACGACTCGTCGTTTACCTTCAGCTTCTTTCAGACAAGTTTTCAAAATCCAAAGTTTTACAGATTCACCAGACGTCACAACAGCAGACTGTCTCTTCCAAGCATGTGCTTCTGTATCTGTGGCCGTGGAACAGGTCAGTATACCCCCCGTTTGGACTAAACCTGGGGTAGAAGGGGCCTAGGCTAGACTAAACCCCAGGTAAACTGTGGCTTAGGCCAATTTATACACTGGGGTAGAATTTCGCTCAGGCCTTTCATACCCCTCAGGCCAGATTATGGGTATACAGTATAGTATATGGGTATATGAATGGGTATATTCAGACCTGGAGGGGTATAATCTGGTCTAAGTTATTTTACACACTCAGGTACAGTCTGGCCTAGGACAGTTAATTTACCAGGCCGGTTTAATCTGGGAAGGGATTAATTTAGCCTGTCACACCAGCCATTGACTCCAAAAGTTCATCAGTTGTAGACATACATCAGGGTTCATGAGATATTATGCTAACAATCAGTCACAAGCAGAAACATAATCAGTGGCAGACGATAAGCCTTTTTTTTTTATTTCTTCTCTTATTTGTGCCACTTGCTTTACGAGTCTTTTAAAGCTCATGGATCAAACTTTAAGAGACATGCTGCTGCCATAAAATCAAAAACTACCTTCTTTAAAAAAAATAAATAAAAATAATGGTACTTTTTTATATTTACCATGTTCTGTTGTGTATAAAATATGGGTTCATGAGATTTCCAGATCTGCTTTTATTTGGATTTTATGCAGAATTAAAACACTTTCGGGGGTGTGGTTGGACTTTTGAGGGTGCCATCGAACAACACAGGAGATGGCGCCTAACGTCATTTTCGAGGTTTGGTCAAAACGCTCAGTGGTTAGAGTCGGAGGTTTAATTCCACCGGTAAGATAAATGAACTGTACATATACAGCACCTTTCTATCCAACCAGAACGCTCAGAGATTTACAACATGATCAGTGCCCTCGTTTATGCATCTACACTCATTTATTCAGCATTCTCCTGCATGACCACAAAGATAATCTGAGTAAATCATTCTATAGAGACTAATCAATGCTTTGGGTCACATTCATACATCGATGGGACACATCGGAGGCTCAGGGTTCAGCATCTTCTTCAGGGACACTTCAGGGAGTGGATAGTGGTGGAATCAAACCTCAGACTCTCTCATCGGAGGACGACTGCTCAAACCACTCATCCATAGCCACCCAAAAACCTTTCAGGGAGACATGTGAATGTGACGTTGCTCACACGGAGAGCCAGCGATCAGCTTGAGGTTATCTGGAGTCATTAATGTACGCATGGTACCCCGATCAGGGCACCCCTCATGGGTTTTGCTTGTGTGCATGTATTAGCTCTAGAATTGCTAGTTATCCAAGTAACAGATGAGTGATCAAAGGAACCAGAACTGAAATAACGAGCGATTTGCAGTTTCACTGAACCAGCCATGTGTACTTTGACGTTCATGGCTTAATTTTGAGACAAGTATTTGCTGTTGGCAGAATCAACCAAGTAGCCCCCTGGCCTGTAGGGTGTGGGTATAGTCTGGCTGAGTCCAAGAGAAGCACAGTCTCAACCCATGCTTTTGTCAGGAGCGAAGGGTGAACTCAGATGTTTTGAGAAATGTTGCATGTCCCGGAGGCAGCGCCGCTGAGCGTGGGCACGATTCGCTGGTGGTAATTGGCTCCGCCCCTAATATGGACAGGGTATGTTGGTCTCACTGCCAAGTAATGCTGTAGTGAAGACCACCTAACCCCAGATCAAGTCAAGACCAAGACCAGAGTGTATCAAGACCTAGACAAGACCAAGACTTTTGGGGTCTGAGACCACGTCGAGCCCAAGGCCGAGGGAGGGTGTGACCAAGTTGAGCCCAAGACCTCAAATCGTGGAGCTCAATCTTTTCACAGATTTTCCTTACTGGCTTACTTTCACTCCTGGTTGCGACATTATGTTCTGTTGTCTGTATTGTTCTGTTGGTACAGAACCATGTGCGAGTGAAAGGGGGTGCACGTGACAGCGGTAACAAAAACATGTATTTAGCAACGAGTCACGTTTTCGCTTGGATTTGAACCAGTACGTTTTGCATCCAATAAAAACAAGTTAACAAATAAACTGGACAATGTTCTGGTAATTTTGTGACAGTTCTACAGGTGTGGTCTTGACTGGTCTTGAAATAAAATCCCAAGTACTCAAATGTCCGAGACAAGACCGAGACCAAATGTGGTCGAGTCCGAGATGAGACCAAGACCATCAAAAAATGGTCTTGAGACTGGTCTCGAGTACTACATCACTACTAAAAGGCTTTAAAGACAATTTTCAAACTAACTGGAGGTCGTTGGTAGGACAAAGGTCAGCCCTCCAAACTCCTCAGCATAAAACAAACAAAAACAGAGGAACAGGTTTGGAGAAAGGAGCTTGTTTGGAAAAGTTGGGCAGCTTGAAGAAGTTATAGAAGAAGAAGAAGTTTGAGTCTGATTTGGGAGTGAAAACTTTCTATTTCACTATGAATGATCTAAAGACTCTCAGAGTTCCTCATGCTGTCTTTAAACTTTGTCTGGAGTCTGCAGGAAAATGAAGCGTCTTTAAAAACACTTGTGTAAAACAAAAGTGATGTAATAAAAGCAGCTTATAGGTCCACAGGCTCAAATTATTTTTAAACATCTACAGCAAAGTACTGAGTTCAAGAAGGATTTAAGCTGTGGGTTCAGAACTTCAGCTGCTAAAAACAGCCACTGCTGCTGAAACCCTACAGCCCAGAGCAGACAGGTACCTCCTGCAGGTAGATGTTGTCCAGGTCATAGCGGGTGCGAACAGACTCCACCATCCAGCTCTCAGGAGTGTTCAGGTTCAGGGTGAAGAGCGGGGACTGGGGCATGTCCAGGAACTTGGCCATGGGGCCTGGAGAGAAACTGCCGTCGGCCTGGAAGGACACCTCCGGCTCCAGAACGTAACGGTAGAAACTGCAGATGGACAGAGAAGATCCACAGCTCAGTGCACACACGAGCAGAAGCCTGGAGCTTCACCGTCTCAGAGCAGATTAGGGAGGTTGTTGTTCATCAGCGTGTGTGCAGGTTCCTCCCTAACACTAACAAATAATCCTGCCAGCTTCAAACTGAAAAGTTACTCAGATCCAATCATCTCTTTAATAAATGCTCATCACCTGCCACGATAAGTTCACCAACAGTACATGTTGTGGAGGACTCTCAGCTACTACCAAGCCGAATAGCAGCTAAATATCTGTAAAACTGACTGAGTCAGAGCCACTTTGCTGTTGGCTGGGTTTATTAGCTGTGGCGGCCATGTTGTGTTGGATCAAAAGGTGCATTAGCAGATGTAGAAGTGCATCCAGCTGTTCCAGGGCTCCATGAGATAATTTGCTAACAGGTTTGATACCAACAGCTGAAGTCACGCACCGTGCACCACTCAGAGTGTGCGTCAGGATGACTCTCAGCTACTACCACACTAAAAGTTGGTTCGATATCTGTAGAACAAGGTGAGTTTTTGCCTTTTTTGTGTTGCCATGATGTTGCATTCAGGCATGAGCTCATTGTTTTTGTCTCACCTCTTCAGCGGCATTTCGGACAGTTTGGACTGGCAGTTCATGAAGACCCTTAAGTTTAAGTTCACAAGCTGCTTCAGAACCTACAGACGTGAGGGGGAGAGAAGTCAGAGAAAGACAAGATTGAAAAAATAAATGGGAGTTCTCCTCAATCTGTTTATGACAGACCATCATACAGTTTAATGTAATGTCATCGTGTTCATCGAGCTAAAGCAGCGATCGCCAACATGATGCTAAAAACAACACTCATCAAGGAGCACCGCCTAAGATTAGTCATTAATTATATGTTTTAAATGTAAGTAACATTTGCACGGATGTAGATTTGAAATGAAAATAACTGCTTAAAGTTTTTAAAAGTAATTCATTGTGCACATATTAGTGACCGTGTCTGGGGTCAAAGTTCAGTATCACGTGCAGACGTGCCACGATCTCTGAGCGGCGCAGCTGTAGCTTTGTTTACCTCCCAGAGTAGAGCGGAAATGGCAGAAAAACATAAGAAAACATCTTTTCAGAGCGAATGGGAGGAAGAAGTTTTTTAACATGCGTGAAAGTCAAGTGCGCACGTGCGTCATTTGTGGAGCGACACTTCACCAGCTAACATGTTAGCTTAAACGCTACCTGTCCACCTGGCGGCTTGATGGGCAGAAATGTGTCGGAGTTCAAGGCAGCTCTGACTGTAGCTCATCACAAGACATTTTCAGATGAAAAGTAATTTATTTAAAAGAGTAAAAAATGTGATGATTAGTTAAAAATGCTGCAGATCTGAGCATCAGTGCTAATGTGACACGAGACGTTTCACAGCTAGGGGCAATTCAGAGTCACACAGAAGAGCCCAAAAGAGACTAAAACTGAGAACTCTGAGCTCTAATCACTAATTATCAATAATAATGGATCATATCTGATATGGTAATTTAAAAAAAAATCATTTTTATGAAGAGTCCTTAACATTAAGATGTGAGTATTCACATTAATGTAAATGCATTAGTAATAATATTATTATTAAAGGTAAGTTGTGCAAAGTGATGTTTGTGTCGGACAAGCAGCTCGTTGTGTCACCTGGTCCCACTGAAGTAGCTCCGTCTCAAACTGGTGACCTCTGGTCTAAAGTAAAACTCGTCACATTCAGCCACAGTGTTGATCCAGTTTGTGATTGATGCACCAGACACCATTTGTTGAATTTGCATTGCTCTAAATAAAACTTAGACGATTCTATATTTGAAACCTTCTCAGCGATCCTGAAAACGCCCACAGCACCCACCCTGCACTGCAACAGAAGAAGATGGTAGCCTTTTAGCTAGGAGGCTCATACTGCTGGAAGTAGACCCCCCCCCCCATTAAGATGAGGACTAAAGACGGTCACATCATTTAACAGGAGAAACTTTGTTCTTCTGACAGTTCCATTCAATTTGGAAACCATTTCTAGCTTACATACAAAACATGAACATGATGTTCTCCCTAACGAACCCATGATTTATATATATATATTTATTTATATGTAACACCTTCATCTCTTCCATTTTTTTTAGCTTATTTTACTTTTGTGCAAGTTTATTGATTTTGCTGATCATAAATAATTACTGCCAATGATCCAAAGAGCATTTGAAGAAGAGAGGCTCTGTTGGAGGTTCAGACGTGTTCAGACGTACTGAAGCGTCACTTTCTATTTGAATGCATGTTTGCTGTATGACACAATAAAACAACAGATTAAACACATCAGCTGGACAAAGACGAACCGTCCAATCCACAGACCAGACGACGTACCGTTAAAAGTGGAGCCAGTCTCTGAGCTTCTCTCGTTACTGGATCCACCACTGCAACAACATCGAAGTACACGTCTCCCTCTTTAGGTCGAATCTTCACAGCACTGCCAAAAAAATCGCAGATCAATGATAGCGTGAAGTAAACAAAAATATTTTCCTGTTTTCTTCAGAGGACGCACTGGTTTCACCGATTTATCATCTGTATGGTTCCCAGTAAAACTCCCCCAGGAGAAGCACGGGTCTATAAACACCACACAAAGTCTTTAAACGTTGCAGCGGTACCTGTAGCGATCTTCTGCAAAGCCGTACTCTATCCGGGCTTCTCCTTTGGGCTGAGAGGAGAGCAGAGCATCCACCTTCATCACGAGGTCGCTGGCCCTGAGAGAGCAGCTGCCATGAACTCACAGAGCACGATGGAAAAGTTTATCCACAAAGAAGCTGGGAAGATAAAGTGGCATACCGGTCCTCCTCCATTTCAAACTGCTGCACTTTGCTTTTGATGCGCTCTCCAGATGTTTTCAGGATGATGTTCTCCAGAAGCAGAAAGTCGTCCTGGTTAAACACCTCGTCCTCTTCCAGCGGGCCGATGATCTGTGACGAGAAAACAGAACCTTTGACGGAGTTCCTCCAGCAGCAGTTTCTCCACGACTACACTGCAGCCATCAGTAAATCCATATGCAGATGCAGAGTAAAGAAGAGCCGGACTCACTCTTCCATTGCTGATCACCGCTCTCTGTCCTTTCTTCAGTTTCAGCACGTCTCGGCAGAAGGCAGCGTGGGAGAGCAGGAAGTCAACTTTGGGATCCTCATACGCACGTTTGAACAGAGACAAATCCATGCCCTGCAGAAAAACAAAACATCAGACATGCGAAAACGTTTCCACCATAAGAAGAGCACGATCATTTTACAGACTCCTTCAACCCCTCACCCCGACAGCAAACTGTTCGATATCAGCGCCGCTCTTCAGAGCTGCAGCAGTCTCTTCCTTGGCCATCTTGGTGATGAAGTTCTTGGCGTTATTGGCGGATTGCGTCTGCATGGCAGCCCAGATCATTCTGGACACTTGGCTGGCCTCAGCAGACGGATCAGTTGATGGGTTGTTGATCATCCCCAGGCGCACGTTGTTGCTGGTTTTCTGTTGGAAAGCAGGCAAAAATGCACATTTTCACCAATTTCCACAAACTACTCTTTTAGATGACTTCCTCATTACAGACTGGTTGTGAGTGAGGATCATATTTCAGCTGTAACAGATTTACCATATTTCTGCCGTACACGCCGCACCGCCCTATACATCGCATCGGTCCAAATATATCTAATAAAGTGGAAAAATCCATAAATATGTCACTTCTGTTACACGTCACTGCAGACAAACGCACCGGTGTTGTGCCAAAAATCGATTGGCTGCCAAATGGAGGCCGCGAGAGCGTGCACGGGAGGACTTTATTAAGAACTTAACAAGATTAACACTTAAAAACAATTATTTGTTTGCTCGCTGTAAAGGTGTATCTCAGTCTAACTTTTCCTTAATAAATGCACTTTGATGGTCAAATCAGCTGCATTTCTAAAGCCGATTCACGGACGCGGGAGTGTGCAGAGGGACGAGTCGCTGTGCATGTCTTTGAAATTTAACAAGATAAGCACCTAAAACAATTGTTTGCTTGACATTATAGTAAAGATGTGTCAGTTGAACTTTTGCTTAATAAATGAACTTCAATGGTCAAATCAGCTTCATTTCGCCGGAGCAGTGCAGTGAATTGAAGCTGATTTGATGGTTGCTCCATGTGAGCTGGACGATGGTGGCAGTCTATGGCAAGCCGATTGTGTCATTAATAGCCACTTTCATGTATTTTCATGTATTACTTTCATGTATAATGTGGGTGGAAAAAGGTGGAACACCCACACCTGCCTCCACCCTCATTCGCCCCACTCTGGGCCTCTGAGCAAGGCCCTTAACCCCCACCATCTACTCCCTAACAGGTCTCTCTTGAAAATGAGTTCTCGTGGCTCAATGAGACTACCTGGATAGATAAAAGTTAAATGGAAAAAAAAAAATGTGGAAATTAATTAGCATTTTAAAGTTTCTTTATTCGAAGAGTTGTTTTGAGAACTTTAAGTTATAATAGATGTCACATTATACTCTACAGGCAAACAACACTCAGTTGACGCGAAAGGAAAGGGAGATGTGGAACATCACCACCAAGGCCTTGTTGCACCTGGGAGTGATTCTGGTGGTGGACGTCTTCTTCCACTACCTGTACATCCTCACCATCCCCAGCGACATGAAGCTGGTCACCAAGCTCTCTGACTGGTGTCTGGGTGAGACAATAACTAATAATTAGTGTATGTTTCTGCTTTAGCATGTCTTCTATTAAAAATCACATTTGGTGTCTTTTATGTCAATGCCATTTTATAAATATAGCACATAAAACAACAAAAGCTGACCAAAGTGCTTTACAATTAAGTTCAGTTAAAATGAAAACAAACAAAATAACAAGAAAATGCATCACGTGCCATTCAGGAAACACAAGAACGTTAACAATAAAATACACAACTCCAAGAAAAATCATCTTCTGGTTCTCAGACTCTGCATGGATCAAACGCCAGGGAAAAAGATGTCCTGAGCAAAAGTCTCATCAGTTTTTAAATGATAGATAAACTGTTCCACAGTTTTAATGACCAGCAATTCCTTGAAGTGGCGCTTGTCTGTGATCTGCGGGTATACGGAGTATGCCCACTAGAAAAGCTTGGGAGTTTCAGTATACCCACTTCAAAGTGTCCAGTAAAAAGAGCCCATGTCATGTATCATCAGTGATACATGACATGGGCTCACGTCATTGTCAGCACATCTAGAACATTTTATAGACACACTGAGTTGGTTCAGCCTGTTATTGTATAATTGATACTTCTGTACTTGCTACTTGAACATGTTTTGTTTACATACTATTTTATAAATTACTGTATATAACATATTTTTAATACAAAGCCAACGATTGTACAAAGTTAGTTGTTCTATAAGCATCAGAGAAAATTTGAAATATTCAGTATGCTTAAAAATCAAAATAAATTACCAATTACATTGTGCTAACTGGTGTACTTTGGTTTCTAAGCACAGTATATCTACTACAAAAATGTAGACCACTCCACTGAGTTGGGGGTTTGATTCCACCAGCAGTCTCATGCTCAAGTGTTCCTGGGCAAGACACTGAACCCCTCATTACCTCTGATGTGTCCCATCAGTGTATGAATGTGATAAAGCTCTGATCAGTCTTTGTACAGATCTAGTAGAGTGCTGTGTGAATGGGTAAATGAGACACAGATTGTGTTGTAAAGAGCTTCGAGTGTCTTGATAAGATAGAAAAGTGCTGTATAAGTACAGTCTATTTACTATTTACCATTTTCCACAAAAACTGAAAAACAAGGGAATTGTCTTTCCTTGTGTTTTGTGGTGATACATACAGTGGAGAGAAGCCATGACAGGTGTTTTGTGTTCCTGTTTTCTAGCTGCTGTTAAAAGATGAGCTGCTGCTTTAAAATACTGTATTAACATAGTTCTAAGAATAAAAATGCAGTGGAATAAAATCCTGCAACTTTTAAGCAAACAGCAGGAAAAGGGGTACACTTTTAGTTACTACTCGATATATTTTGTTAGAGGAAGAAACTGGAAGAAAAACAAAAGGAAAGGCGTATCAAAGTTGGTTTAAACAGTAGTCTGTACTCTACATGTCGTCTGTCTAAAAGAGGGCTCTCTTGAAAACTAGTCCTCGTGGCTCAGTGAGACTAACTGTATAAAAGGTTAAATAAAATAAAAATAAATTCATGTAGTAATAACACTGTTGGAAACTGCTCTGATAATAAAATTCCAGTGTTCGTCAGGTTGGCTATCTACAGCTCCAGTAGAAATACAACCATCTTCTGTTTTTAATTCCTCGTGTGTGCAGCTGGCCTGGCGTACTCCAACCTCGTGTATGATTGGATAAAAGCAGCTGTCATGTTCGGTGTGATTAACACCGTGTCCACGCTGGACCATTTGGACCCCCCTCAGCCTCCCAAATGTATCACCATGCTCTACGTCTTCGCTGAGACGTATGTTTGAGTCACTCTAGCTGTGTTCAGCATCGTTATACCACTTTGCACTGCTGAGCTTTGAAAACAGAAGAACGTTCAGTGAAAAGATGTTCTGTTTTGCAGACACTTTGACCGAGGCATCAACGACTGGCTGTGCAAGTGAGTGTTTACACTGAAATGACCAACCTTCTTGGAGTTCATGGCGGGACAGCGTTGCAGGTTATTTCAAGTCTGTGTTGAACTTTTGCAGGTATGTTTATGACTACATTGGTGGGGATCACGATAAGATCTTTAAAGAGCTCCTTGCAACCACCTGCACTTTTGCCATCACCACCTTGTGGCTGGGCCCGTGCGAGCTCGTTTACATCTGGTCGTTTTTCAACTGCTTCGGCCTCAACTTTGAGCTGTGGGTGGCCAAGTTCTTCTCCCTTCCACCGTTTTCCATCATGGAGGTGAGAAGTTGTATAAACATACATGCCACAAGAGTCTCCTTTAAAAAGCACATTAGTTAATGCAATTCAAATGCAGGACATCTTTGTACCCTGTCGCAGAGTGAGGAGGGGGACTGGAAATACCCTCCATCTATCCGTCTGTCCGTGCATGTTGTCAGCATGATAACTCGAAACATAAGTACTGAATTCCATGTTGGTGTTTGGCAACATGTAGGTGTAAGTTTTCTTTGAAAGTCGGGTTACAAGGTCAAAATCCAAGATGGCTGCCTGCCATCATATACTGTATGTATGAATGTTAACCTTGTGAACTGGATAACTTGAAAAAAAAAAAAGCAGCATGCAAACTTCTATTTTAGTATGTGGCATAAAAACTTCACTATCAAAAATTGGGTTGTCATGTAAAAATCCAGGCCCTGTGATGGACTTGCAACCCGTCCAGGGTGTACCCCGCTCCTCGCACAGTGATTGCTGGACATGAGCACCAGCGACTCCCGTCACCAAAAAAAATGGAAGAAATGGGTAAAAGATAATGGATGGATGGATGTCTAAATCCAAGATAACCACCATATATGTACACTGGCCAGCCCAATTATTTGTAGAAACTAAACTTTCTAGTTTTTAAATTGTTTAAAAGTATAGTTTCCTCAAAAGATTGGGATAAAAATAAACAATTGTGCTGGCCTTCACATTTAGGAAGTTGTGGCTGAGTGGTTAGAACTGTCATCCTCCAATGAGAGAGCTGGGGTTTGATTCCACTATAAGTCACATGAAGTGTCCCTGAGCAAGACACTGAACACCTCATTACCTCTGATGTGTGTCCCATCAGTGCATGAATGTGATAAAGCCACTCTCTACAGATTCAGATTATCTATGTTGAGATGTAGTAGAGTGCTGAATGAATAGGTGTGTCGTAGAGTGCTGTATGAATGTGTGTATAGTAGAGTGCTGTATGAATGTGTGTGTAGTAGAGTGCTGTATGAATGTGTGTGTAGTAGAGTGCTGTATGAATGTG
>JARVGQ010000781.1:4895562-4907040 GCA_031762355.1 Hypsolebias martinsi
GCTGCTGATCTGTTTCATGTTGCTGTGTTCATTCGTGCTCATCTGCTCACACAGACTCATGTTCGTGCTGCTGTTCAGTGTATTGTTTTTGGACTAGTGCTTAGCGTATTTTTAGTTGATGTTTTTCTTAGTTTATATCTTAGATCTTATTACTGTTTTTCTTTTATATTTTATACTTCTGCTGGATGTAACTGGGACCTTTTGTACACAATTTCAAGCCACCACATGTACCACATGTGGTGTGAATGATAAATAAAGAAACGATGACTCTGACTCTGATCAGGGCCAGGTAAGAAACTCAAACTGATCTGAACTGGCAACCAGGTTTGCAGTTCATTTATCTTCCATGACGGTTACTTAACATAAATACTGAAATATGAAGACTACAACCCAAAACTGAACTGGAATCTTGAGGCACACAGGTAAAATTAAAATTGTGCACTGCGCTGTAATAAAAGTAGTGTGGGAACCATATTTTATTAAGAATAAATACTAAAATGCATGCAGTGGGACAGAAGCTCAGTAAACTTCTGGCTGAACTCATTTAGTTTTTGAATACCCCAGTGGTATATGTATGCACCAACTGGCTTCACTGATATTAAGACAGATGGTTCATCTAATCTCATTTCAAGTCAGCCTGCATGTTTCCAACCACTTTCCAAGAACAATTTCACACATGGAGTAAAATCTATCTGTCACTCGAGGTTAGTTTTCTGGGAAAAAAAAAAAAACATCAGTCATTTTATACTGCAAATATAAAATATGAAATAAGAGATTTGTGCCTTTAAAAAAAGGTTTCTTGTATAAATTCATTATTAACCTTTGAACTATCTAATACTTTACTCATTTATTGTCTGCCACCATAAGGAAAAGACAATAAAAAGACAGCCAATCAACATTATCTAACAATGGTTTGATAGTAGCGGAGTTGTACTCATCACATACTTCAAGTGCTAACAGATCTCACCATATCACATGAGGTCATGCATAACATGATATAAACTTTCTTTTATGATTGTCCACTGTTGTCCTTTCTTTGTTAAAATCAGGTCTCTCTTGTAATTTAGTCCGTGAGGCTCAATGAGACTAACCTGTAGAAATAAAGGTTGAATGAATGAAAAAATAATAATTTACCAGGATTGATTAAACAACTACAATTTTGTGTCTTCTCATCAGAAAATGATCTTATTAAAACTCTGACATTATTGTGATGGAGAAGTTTATGTGCCTGAATGAGCCTAGAAACTATGCTGTCGGGGGCAGTTGTCCCTGTTAAGAGTCTACCAAGGCAGATTGGTCGTAGGTGACAGGCCAGACAAAGATCCATTCAGAACACTCATATGGACAAACAGCAAAAAGCTCAATGTTCCTTTCTTGGACATGGGTTAGTGGGGCTCAGTCATTTTTCATGTGTTTTTGTTGACTTGGAGAAGGCATCTGACCATGTTCCTCGAGGTACACTGTAATGGGGTGGCCCATGAGAATGGGACTAGGGTCCTTCGCTACGGACCATACAGTCCCTGTACAAGTGGTGCAAGAGTATTTTTCGTACTGCTGGCAGTAAGCCAGACCCGTTCAGGGTAGGAGTTGGATTCTGCCAAGACTGCCCGTTATCAATGATTCTTTCTGTTCATAACTTTTATAAACAGAATTTCTCGGTGCAGCCAGGAGGGGCAGAGGGATTACGGTTCGGTGGCCTCAAGATTCCATCTCTGCTCTTTGTAGATGATGTGGTCCCTGTTAGCATCATCATGCCACGATCTTCAGCTCTCACTGGAGCGGTTCGAGTGTGAAGCAGTTGGGATGAGAGTCAGCACCTTCAAACCTGAGGTCATGGTCCTCAGTCGGAAAAGGTGGACAGTGGAGGAGGTCAAGTATCTTGGGGTTTTGTTCACGAGTGAGGGAAGAATGGAGTGTGAGATTGACAGATGGATTGGTGCAGCATCTGCAGTATTGCGGGCCCTGTACTGGTCTGTTATGATGAAGGGGGAGCTGAGCTGTAAGGCAAAGCTCTCTGGTTACCGGCCGGTCTGCGTTCCTACCCTCACTTGTGGTCAGGAACTCTAGGTAGTGACCGAAAGAATGAGATTGTGAATACAGGCAGTTGATTGAAATGAGTTTCGTCTGCAGGGTAGCTGGACTCTCCCTTAGAGATAGGGTAAGTTCAGTTATCAGGAGAGACTCAGAGTAGAACCCCTGCTCCACCACATCGAGAGGAGCCAGTTGAGGTGGTTCATCTGGTAAGGATGCTTCCTGGGCGCCTCCCTAGATTGGTGTTTTGAGCATGTCCTACTGGGAGGAAACCCCAGGGAAGACCCAGGACACACTGGAGCGACCACGTCTCTGGGTTGGCCTGGGAACAGCTAGGAATCCTCCCAGAAGAACTGGAAGAGGTGGATATGGAAAGAGATGTCTGGACCTCCCTGCTCAAGATGCTACCCCTGTGACTCAATTTCAGAAGCGGAAGATAATGGATGGATGGATGCAAATTACGTCTCCATGGTAAATTGAAATGCCAATAAAAGTAACAGCACACATCACAGTGCCTAGACGGTATTTTGGATATAAAATTTGTGGTGGTACACATTGCAGTTTGGGCCATATTAAAGTTGAAAGAAGAGCAAGTCCCTTTTCAGGTGGATAATAATAATAGGGGGTTGCAGTCCCCAATAACTGTACAATGACAGCTGCACGGTTTACATTTGCTAACCTGTTAAAGAGCATCCTCTGTCACTTTTGTTTGTTTTGGCCAGCTGTATAATTATTCCTAATACCACAAACAAATGCTTTCCCTTTTAGTCTGTTTGTATTTAGGAGGGGAAAAAACAGACAATCTGCTGATGGCCAAATGAAGAAATTATATGGAGGGAGGCCCACCTTGCATCTGCCAGACTTTTAGAGGCGCCATTTCATTGGTGCTTTCTACCAAATGCTTCCTCAGCTCCTTCAACTGTTCCTTCAGCTCTGGATAGATGGTCCTGGTGAGAAACAGACAGACAGAGAAATACAGCTGCTAAAAGACCAAACTGCTAATTAAATGTGAGTGGCTGAATCCACAGATTGATTTAGTTATTTTCAGGTTAGTTGAGCAGAGATATGGTCAGTGCTTCAGGGGAATTAAGTGTGGAAAACAAAAGTGAAGCAAAGAAAAAAAAAAAAAACAGGCTTGGCTGTGATGAGTGAGCTTGGTGCAGCTCCTAGAATGGAACCAAGCTTTGAAATTTTATCACGGCCTAGCACAGAGACACTCACTTGAGTTTGCCAAAAAGGAATCCCTGGACCTCGTCCACAGGATCGTTTTCGCCAATCACAGTAGCGTTCACCTCCTCCCCTGAAACAGGAATCAACTGAAGTCAATACTGTATTCACGTCAGGACTCCTGTGGGATCACACCAGTTTGGGCATGTGTGTATTCACTAAATGTAATGACTATACACCTTGGACTTGGGTGTCATCCTTTGCCTTGTACTCCTGGTTTTTAATGGCCAGCTCTACTCCATACCCCGAAAGAAATACTTTCTTTTCATTTGGTTTCTGGAGGAAAAAGGGAAAAATTGTAAATAATACAGCAGGCAGATCCATATATCTAATGAAACCTCATCTGCACCAATGACATACTGTTTTTATTGCTCTATGAGGCTCCATCAACAGCTGTTTAGTTCTTTTACCTGTTCACCAACCAAGTGATGACAACCAGCTGTTCACTGACTGGTCCCAAACCATTGAAATAAAGAGTAAGAGATGCAGCCTTTTGAGATAGGCCTAAAGACTTCATGTCCATTAGGCAGATGGCGAGAATAATTTAGCATAATCAAAAGGGAAAATAAATGGATTAGCTGTGTTTCCAGATGAGAAGAAATCTAACGCAACTTGGCATCAAAAACTAGTGAAACACTTTTCTTCCCAGGTGTAAATGAGAAGCCTACGTTAACTGCGAGTTTTTACAGATAAGGATAACTGAGAGAATAAGTACTCCCAAATCATTATTTTGCCATATGTTGCTAAATATGGACATCTGGCATGAGCTCTTGCAGTAATAAGAAAATGGACTACTTTTCTATAGTGCTTTGACTGAGCGCTCAAAATGGTTTGTTTAAAATCATAAGCTGCATTCCCCCATCATAAACACATCAATGCTGCACATTCTGCTCTGAGCCGTCCCTTTTAGGTTATGAAGTCCTTTTTATGTCAAATATACAAACAATCACACCATGAAAAAATCAGAGGCTAAATGGAGATGAGAACACTGACTTGTGACTGTTCATGAATTAGGGTTCCTACACATTTCGACTCTCAATTTTCCAGAGTCAAATTCACCAGATTCTGTTCATTTACAGCCCTTTTGATGTTTGAGTACAAGATTTACTTTCAACTACACAACATGCTGTATACAATAGTTGCACTGCATGGAACAACACCAAGTTAAAATATATATAGATTTATGCCTCCTTTTTTTTTTTTTTTTTAAAGAATTAATTATTTCAACTTGCAACCATTGAGGTGACATTGATAAATCGTCTGCATTTAGATTACAGCCCGACCAATATATCGGTAGGGCCGATATTTTTGGCCGATATAGACCTTTGGAACCATATCGGTATTGGTGATAATTGTCCCATTATTCACCGATATAAGACTTGTAATTTTCACCCCTAAAATGCTGGAACCAGTCATAATTGTACAATGTATCCAGCAGAGGGAGCATGACGACTACTTTCAAGTCATGACCGTTCACTTAGGTTTCACTTTCAGGGCAGACGAAGCAGAGAACAATATTGTGTTGCGTATTTTGCTGAACAGAGCATGGTAAGTTAATTTTAAATGATTTGCAACATAATTTTTTTTTAAATAATAAAATACAGTAAATACATTTTCTTCAAGCCTCCAAACTGCTTGTCATTTTTTTTCCCATTCAACCTTTATTTATACAGGCTAGTCTCATTGAGCCATGAGGACTCATTTACAAGAGGGACCTGTTCCAGATCGAAAATATAAAGTACAGACGACAATAACAAACAAATTATCATTAGCCAAGTGCCTCTCAAGTTAGCAAGCTAACATTTAGATAAGCTAGCATAGGCTATGGTCTGGTAAAACTTTATCCAGAACAATCAATCTAAAGCAGCGGTAAAATACATATCAGTGTTAGTAACGTTATCTTTGTCATCCTCAATGAAATGCATAATGCATGTCTGAAATATTTACCAGTACTTCTCTGCAAAGAAAAATAAACTCTGCTGTGGTCAATGCTAATTAGCCCTTCACCGTACATGACTGACTGTTTTAACAATGAACAGGGAAGTGTTTCTTTGTTTAATTTATATTCTTGTAACACACTTGATACATTTATGGCGAATAGTGGAGGATAGAAAATGTGAAGGCACATTAGGAAGACTGTGTTCTTGACACTGCATCTCTTGTAAACCTAGTGTGGGACTACCAGTAATTAAAGGTGGATCTGATTAGCTTAGCTTCATGGTTGCTAACAGCTGAGCTAAATAAACAAGCCCCACTCCACTCACTGATTACTTAGATTAATGGGTGTGGACAAAGCTCAAAAATGTTCAACTAAAATATTGGTTATCAGTGGTCGCCTTCCTCTCCCAATATCAGTATCGGCGACAGACAAAATTTCCGTATCGGTCAGGCTCTAATTTATACATCACTTGTTGGCAAAATAAAGCCCAAGGGCAAGAAGTGGCCCTTGAGCCATCTCAGTCCGACCCTCAACAACTGCGTACAAATTCAAAACTCTAAACTAGGGTTTGATTAAAAGCTTATGTGGAAAATAAGTTATTTCCTACCTGTTTACCAGTTGACAAAAGTGCTTTTTTTGGACTGAAATAAGTCTAAACTCTTCTTTTCCAGGTTTTTAAGTTCAAAGGTTGTGCTTACAAACACAAAGAATGATGTGTCACAAAAAACAAAACGTTGAAATTTCTTGTCCGATAACTAATGTAAAAAATAACTCTCATAAGTGTTAGTTTATAGAAACTATATTTGATATGCTAAAAGTATTTAGCAATGAAAGAATCCCAGAAATAAACTGATTCAGTAAAATCAATAGACTACAAGCCAAATTTCTCAGTGAATTGAAAATCTCTAAATCCTCCCTTTGAGCACCCAAAGACTGAAACTATATTTCTGAGCAATGGTTGACGTGTTGCTTTGACCATTTCAGATTGACTTTGAACGCATCGGTAGCTAAAAAAAAATGACCTGACTTGTGGGTGCTTTTATTGTTTAGCAGCACATGCTTGTTTCATTCAGTTAATTCCTCATGTGGCGCTTGTGACAGCAGCATAGTCAGCAATGACTGTAGGGAAGTGTAATTGCACTTTTTGAGTTAATATTATAATTGTCAGAGAGAGCAGGCTGTGTTGATGTTTAGTGCACGGTGCAGCAGGATGCAGGAGAAGAGCTGCTGCAGCCCTCCCACACAGGCTCCAGCTGGGAAATGTTTTTTTTTTTCTCTGAAGTGTAAAAAAAAAGCAAAAGTGCTTTACAGACAGATGCCTTAGATTTAGATACCAACCCTTTCATTTTCACCACAGACTTGGATGACAGGTTTTGGTCAGTGTGTGGGAGAAACAAAGTACGTAAAACTGAATTAATTTCCCCATTTCCAATCTAGACACTATTACTGAGAGCAGAAAAGCAAGATCTGTGATGGACTGGAGACCTGTCCAGGTGCCTGCCTCTCACACAGTGACTGTTGGATATGGACAGCAGTGACCCCCACAACCCAAAAAAGGAAGAAGCAGGTAAAGATAATGGATGGATGGATGGACGGACGGAAAAGCAAAAAGGAAGAAAAAGACAAACAGGAGACATATGGATGTAACGGTAGATAGAGAGGACACGGAGGTAGGTGGAGTGAGGACAGAGGATGCAGAGGATAGAGTGAGATGGAGGAGGATGACTCGTTGGGGCGACCCCTGAAGAGGGAAAAGCTGAAAGAGCAAGAACAAGAAGTAGAACAAGAACATGAACTAGAAGAACAACAAGAACAAGAAGTTGAACAAGAACTAGAAGAGCAAGAACAAGAAGAAGCAGAAGAACAACAAGAAGAACTAGAAATAGTAGTTGAAGAAAAATAACTAGAAGTAGAAGAAGAAAAAGAAGAACAAGAAGAAAAAGAAGAACAAGAAGAAGAAGAAGAACTAGAAGAAGAAAAAGAAGAACAACAAAAACAAGACATCTCTCTTGTGTAAAACCTTACAGCTACGTAGTGTCGAAGTACATAAGTTGCTGAGCCTTCATTAGCTCTGGATGTTAAGACTTGATGAAACTTCTGGAAATCTGGTTTCCCCAGCTCAGCGTAGAGAATGACAAAAGGTGCATCTGGATTTGATCCTGAGTATCTGTGATCACCTTTAAAAAGGTATGGCTTCGGTCTGAAAGAGAGCAAAACATTCCTTAGATTACTTTACTGAATTGTAGAAACTGTGTTTTACGTGTCGTAGTCATCTTTCACCTTTCTGCTGCAGTTTTCAACAATGTTGCCAAACTTTCTACATCACATGTCTTCACTCCATGAATGCTGAGAAAAGCTGTGCAGTCAGGAGGGGGAGGCTCAGTGGACGCTATCTACAAAAACAATCAAGCTCAGTAACATAATCCTCCCAACATGCGAGAAGAAATGTCTAAATCTGGGTCATCGTCCTGGTACCTGTTGGAAGGAGTACACCGTGGCAGAGTACGCTCTCAGTGAGAGCGCCAGCTTCAGCATGTTCAGCTGGACGGAGCTGAGCAAGGCACTGGCTTTCTTCACAATCAGCTCATAGTAGGCTTGATCTGTGTCTGTGTGAGGACAGGTACACAGAAGATAAGAGGAAGCATTGTGAGATCCAACATTGTTATCTCATTGTGGCCTTATCAAATAATAATGTCTCAGGCTTCAATCCTGAGGGGCGTCTGGTTAGGTTGACTCCAGAATTTAATGAAAAGTAAATGTAAATCCAGTGATTACTTCTTGAGAGTATCATAAAAAGTGTCCAGTAGTTCATCAGATATTTTGCTAATGCACACAGACACCACCTTTGGCAGTGGACAATAATAACCACTTGAGGAAAAAAAAAAATAATAAAAAAAAAGCTTTTATTGCAGCTAATCTGTATTTTCCTAAATTGTAAGAATCAGCAAATCTTAAAAATGGTGATGCTACATGTATCACTCTAAACTTATATAGTATTAATGTGTAGTCTTTTCCCTCTTCTTAATGCGACTAAGTAGAATTTGCATGTTTCATGTCAAATTATTCTATGAATAGGTACTTAACCAAAGACTGACACAGACCTGCAGGTTTTGACAAAGCAAAGCCAGTTCAGATGCTCTCAGCACAGAGAATAAAAATGATGTCTGGTCTTACAGGTTTACTGCAGTGTTTTAAATTACCATCATGCTCTCCTTCTATGTTTTGATTGGCTTCAACAAAGTCCCAAAACTTCTCCTGACTCTCCTCAGCCAGGAACTCACTGAGGAACAAGACAAACATGAAAAAAACAAAGAGGTTAAGAAGTTTTCAGTCTGCTAGCAGCAACCAGAGACCAACATGCAAAGAATAAAACATAGAAAGATGTCGCACAACTGTTTATTAGTAGTTCCAGTAGAGAACAGGCCACTGAGCTTCAAAAATACTGATGCACTTATTATGTGGTTTCCAAAACACAATGACAAATTTAAATGAAAGGCTGTTACAGTTCAGCAGTGCTGTGTCTCACCTGGCCTCCAGCAGCAGAGGAGTTTCAGCCCATTTGGTTGTAAGAGTGGTGGTGATGGCCTTCGAATCTGCTCCTCCAGAGACAGCAGACAGCAGCGAGAGCAGCAGAGCGCACAGGAACCACATCTTCACACCTACACCAGGAGGGGCCCGCATTAAAGTTGACATTAATACAATCAAACATAGTTTGAAATCACAGGTAGTGAGTAAAAGGAGACAAGTACAGGGGTGATAAGTTGATAACTTGGAGTCAGTAATGAGATGAGCAGCAGGGTTTGGAGCATTCTGGATTTGAGACAGTAAAAATACAGGACACTGTAATAACAGCTGATAGAAATTAGTTTAAAAATTATCTTAAAATGGACACGATCATTTTCAGGCACTTTGTAAAAACTGTGCTTGAACAAATCATAAAAAGTAAAAATGGAGCAGCAGAGTTGCTCTGTGAAAGTCGATGAAATGCCAAGTTAGCATGCACTGCCACGTCTCTGTGCACATGACTACAGCAGCTCTGACCAGTGCAGAGCTGAAAAGTCCCAAACACTGCGACACAAACATCAAATGGTCTGTAGAGGCGAACTTGAACTGGGTCAAACCGTTTGGGAGAAAAGTCAATTTCAACATTTGGTTTAAATGCAGGCTGATGGAAGAGGATACTCTTATCTAAAAAAGAAAAGAAAAGAAAAGAAACAATTCCTGGACAGCATGGTGGTGCAACTGGTAGAGCCGCTGCCTCTCAGCGAGCAGGTCCCTGGTTCAAATCCCGGTCCGGGGGGCCTTTCTGGGTGGAGTTTGCATGTTGTCTCTGTGCATGCGTGGGTTTTTTACTGGTACTCCAGTTTCCTCCCACAGACCAAAAACATGCATGTTAGACTGACTGGTAGCTCTAAATTGTCTCTAGGTGTGAGTCAGAGAGTGAATGATTGTCTCGTTTGTCTCTATGTGTCCCTGTAATGGACTGGAGACCTGTCCAGGGTGTCCCCTGCCTCTCGCACAGTGACTGCTGGATGAGGGCAGCAGTGCCCCCCCACCACGATCCAAAAAGGAAGAAGCAGGTAAAGATAATAGATGGATGGAAATAATTCCTCTCTACTTTTCATACTGAAACCAGACTGAAACATGTTCAAATAGACAACACTCCGCATCAATTATGTTTAAATGGTTCTACAAGAACTTTCTATAAAAATATGTTTGGAAATATAAGTGTAAAGTTACTTAAAAACAAAAAGCTAAAACGTGTTTCCTCACTGGCAACAGAACAACAGGACTGTGCTGCTGTAATGTTTTTATTTTTCAGTTCTTCTCCTCCTGAGCATTTCATTGCATTGTTGACCTTGTCTTGATCTGCATACGACAATAAACCTAAACCTTCAGCTGTGAACAATGACATCTAAGTTTTGACGGTCTTTCAGAAAGTATTTATGTTTTAAACCAAGTTCTGCTTTCTTTACAGTGCTGTGATGTGGTATTTATGATGACCCACCCACGAACAGTAGTCAGAGAATTCTCCAAAGACTTTTACTCTTTCAGCTGCATCGGATTCTTTATTTTTGTCTCATTATGTCACCATCGGATGTTAGACTGATTCATGCATTTGTTGAACAAAAATAAACCGTCCAGAGGACCCGACTTAAACCTTGTTGGGTTCAAATATTAGCTTTTGGGCCAATTTTACAATAATTTTCCGGTTTTTTTTTTTTTTTGTCTACATATTATAAAGCTAATCATACTAAAACAAGTCTCTCTTGTAAACGAGTCGTCTCAGTTAGACTAACCTGTATAAATAAAGGTTGAATGAAAAGGTGTAGGGCTTAAAGTAAGTGAATTAAAAACTCTAAAATATCATTTGATGTGCTCTTGTTCTATCTTTTGTAGTAAAAAGCCTCTTTCTAAGGGGTTTAAATGGATCATTTAATGAACTTGCACCTAAAACATAGAAGAAGCTGCAGACACAGGACAAGTGACAAAACATTTACATACAAATTAACATGTAAACAGCATCAGGACTCGTGCAGATCTAGGGTTTGCGGTATAAACGGTGTTTTGCACCTGCAAGTGTTTTCCTGAGTAACCAGCCATGAGCTTTGTCCAATAAGAAACCTCAGCGTGGCTCGTCCGGCCAATAACACGAGAGTTTTTACATCCGGACGAAGCTTAGAGATGTCAATTTATTACTACGAGCGAAATTAACTCCTCCTATTATCACAAGATGTTGAGGTTTTGATAGATTAAACTCTTTAAATTGCATTTACGCGTATATTTTGAACAAAAAAATAAATAAAACAACAAAAAAAAAGAATTAAAACCAGTTTACCTGTGATTTAGAGCCGCAGGCGGAGGCAAATCTACTTGTACACCAGGAAAACGACCTTAAATCCGCTATATCTTATTACTCAACTACTGGTTTTGTCACTTTAGCTATGAAAAATAACGACGAGCCCAAAATACAGTTATTTAGAGCTTCATAGCTTCAAAATCCCCAAATAATTTATTGATTAATGCTCACCGAAGCCGGCTGTGTGGCTTCCTGTATCCGAGAACGCCTGGGTCCTGATAGCTGGATAAGGTGACCACAGATTTGCCTGTTCAAAAAAAAAAAAAAAAACAAAAACAAAAAAAAACAGTACTGTACAGTATATATATATACAGTACTGTATATATACTGTATGTATATACGTATATATATATATATATATATATATATATACAGGTAGTCCTCGACTTAAGGCGCCCTCGACTTACAGCAACTCGGACTT
>JARVGQ010000781.1:4936286-4953553 GCA_031762355.1 Hypsolebias martinsi
CTGTGAAGCGCTTTGGGGCCCCTCATAGGGGCTGGAAAGCGCTATATAAGTAAGCTCCATTTACCATTTACCATTTCGTGTGGCGACAGTGAGTGGCCGCAGGGTGAAAGGAGAAAAGCTGTTATTGAAAAATAAAAGTAATAATTGTGCCTTATTAAAAAAAAAAAACTGAGTCATCTAATTTTGAGCAAAGGTTTATTTGTTGTATCTCGTGGATAGTGAGGTTGTAAAGGGTTTCAGATAAACACAGCTGAGTGTTTCAAACATAAACCCATGACTTTTGTGTAATGCAGGATTTTAGAAGGAATTACAAACTTTTCTCTTTAACATAAACATGTGACTTCTTTTAGTTGCCTGACTGATCGACCTGCTTGACTTAACAACTCCATTCCTTATGATTCCAGCCTTTCCTCAAGAATCAAGCTGCTTCATGTGAAATACACTAAATTATCCATCCTTCCTTCCATCATCTTTACTCTCTTCTTCCTCTTAGGTTCGCGGGGGTCACTGGTGCCCATATCCAGCAGTCACTATGCGAGAAGCGGGGGACATTCTGAACAGGTCTCCAGTCCATCACAGTGACACATAGAGACAAATGAGACACAATCATTCACTCCCTCACTCACACCTAGAGTCAATTTAGAGTTACCAATCAGTCTAACGTGCATGCTTTGATCCGTGGGAGGTAAACCAGAGTCCCTGGAGAAAACCTACGCATGCATGGAGAGAACATGCAAACTCCACCCAGAAGGGTCCTGGGCCAGGATTTGAACCGGCAACCTTCTTGCTGAGAGGCAACGGCTCTACCAACTGAGCTACCGTGCCACCTACACTAAATGTTGGGAAAAAAGAGTTTCTTCCATTATATCAAAACTAATAATATCAAAAGAGATTAACAAAAAAGAATCAAGTTCAACATTTACTTTTTATCTAACTGAAATAGCTCATAATTTAAGATATTTTGATCAAATCTGTTGTTCTAAATGATTTTTGTTTAGAAGGAGGAGGATGATTCGCTGTGGCAACTCCTGAAGGGGGAAAAGCCGAAAGACGAAGAAGTTCTAAATGACCGTGTTTGATAAAAAAAAAAAAAGAACCTGCTGCTTGTTAAATAATCCCTCCACTTATTGTTATGTCTGACTCGTCAGGGCTCTACATCAGTTTGTGGACATTTTGAAGGCTTAAGCTCAAAGCTTTTCTTCTTGTCCTTTGGAAACATGATGTTAAAAGTAAATGGTAAATGGTAAATGGAGCTTACTTATATAGTGCTTTCCAGCCCCCAATGAGGGGCCCCAAAGCACTTCACAGTACCAGCCATCTACCCATTCATACATACATTCATACACTGGTAGCGGTAGGCTGCCATGCAAGGCGCCAGCCAGTCCTACTGGGAGCAACTTGGGGTTAAGTGTCTTGCCCAGGGACACAACGAGGTATGCAGTGACCGGGGATCGAATGCGGGACCTTCCGGTCCTGAGCCGGCTGCCCTGCCTCTACACCATCTCAGCCTAGTTTATGTGTTTATTGTGTGCTAGTTTGTGTTTGACCATTCAGTAGAGTAATCATGAGTGAGGGAGGTGGTTGTCATGAAGACCTGTGGGGTTCACCCTGTCTGTGTGTTCAACAGTCAAATAAAGTCTATGAAACACCATCTGGTGGTTGATTCTTGATCTACAACAAGAGCTGTACATCTCTCAGTAGCTGTGCTGCTACTCATGTTACAACTTGAACAACCATGGCTTATACATGTACTTTTTTAAATTATTATTTAATGTGCATGGCTAATACTCAGATGTGCTCTATAGTCTGGAAATTACGGTTGTTCTAGTTGTTATTTTAAGTTGATTGACTCGCAGTTGACTGTCTCAGCCGCATTACCGGTATGTTGCATTATATTCACCTAATTAAAACAGTGTTGAGTAACTAAACTAAAACGTCACTCGAATAGCTATGAACAAGGTCACTGTAAAAATAATGGAGTTCAGATGTTTGAATGCAGGGCGATTCTTACAGAACATCTGCAGATCTGCTGACATCATCCATGATTACAAGACAGAGGAGAAGAATGCCAGTGTTGGTTGTGGGAGACCGTTGAGGAACGTACAAAAACAAAGAGGGGGCAGGGGAGGGAATCCCCTGAGTGCAAAGTTATGTCCATCAAGAATGCGTGACCGCCTGTTTTCTCATGTAACTTGACTGGCAGCAGCCCAGACAACTGTCCATCACAGAGACAGAGTCAGAGGGTGGGAGGGAGTGAGAGGGGACTGGTGAGAGAAGGATTCTTGGTGGAAGACGAGAAGGATTGCACAAGTAATCCCTTATCATATTTTTAATGTTTTATAGTTTGAAAACTGTGTCGCTGAAACGACTGGAAAGCATGATGACATGTGATGCACTTGTGTGCATTTTTCAACTCTTAAAGACTTCTCCTAAGAGTTACAGTGGAAATATTTATTTTAGTACACCAGAATAAAGGATCTACCATAATTAGTGGTTGACGAAGGAAGCACATTTGTCTTGGCTCTGACAAACAAGCCGTGGGGGATCCAATGAGCTTGAACAGACAGTGGATTCTCTAGTGTTGCAAGATTTGACGCAAGACTTCTTTCACATTGATTCGTCGTCCTCCACCAGCTCACCAAGAAAACAACCCCAACTGACTTAAAAGTCTCAAAAGTCTTAAAGAGAGACATCTTGAAGACAGATCAAGACAATTACTGTCATACTTTGGGGCTGAGTTTGTCTGTTGGCTTGAAACTGAATTTCAAAGCAATGAAGTGATTTTCAGGAGTTTCAGTGCGAAAGGTACCAAAGTGTAAGTATAAAACAGAATATGAAACACTTCGCTCAGCTCCACTGAGAAATACTGTGCTGAGAAAATGAAGAGGAAAATGTAAGTTTAACTGGCCAGAAAATCAATAAATTCAATGAAAAAAAAAATCAGCTGTAGTTTCCTGTTTCTGTGGTAAATTATTCATGATGGTAAATGTGAGCAGACTAGTAATAAAAACAGTAACTGTGTGAACGCTACGTCAGCATTTATATTAACGTCTTCCTGTCTTTTAAAACTATCCATCAATCCATCCATCCATGGGACACCCTGGACAGATCTCCAGTCCATCACAGGGACACAGAGACAAAGAGACAAACAACCATTCACTCTCTCACTCACACCTAGAGACAATTCAGAGTTACCAATCTGTCCAACATGCATGTTTTTGGTCTGTGGGAGGAAACTGGAGTACCTGGAGAAAAACCACACATGCACAGAGAGAACATGCACACTCCACCCAGAAAGGTCCCCAGACCGGGATTCGAACTGGCGACCTTCTCGCTGAGAGACAACATCTCTATCAACTGCGCCATCGTGTTGTCACTTTTAAAAATATTCAACTATAATTCAACTTTATATTATTATTATTAAAATACACAGATGTCTTCAATTCCTTCAAAAATATGGTCTTCTTCGACAATTTTGAGATATTTTTAGCTACCATTTTGCCACTTTTAGCTTTACATATTGTTTAGGTTATTTTAACTTTTAACATTTTAGTACTTGTAGCTGCTGTACTGTTTGTTGTTTTTAGCGATTATTTTAGAGGGAGAGATAGAAAGAGGAACGTCTGAGGTGGAGCTGTGTGTTGTTCTAGTCAACACAAATCCATCTGATATTTCTGCAAATGTCATGTACTAGAGGACAAACTGACCTCATTTCCTTAAATTAATTGTTAAAATTGAATAGTTTTCATTTGATACTATTTCTATCAACATTTGATTCTTGACCTGCCATTGTGTATCTGTTCCTATTAAACCCAGCCAAACGAAGCAGATGGACACTTGTCCTGAGCCTGGTTCTGCTAAAGGTTTCTTCCTCATGATGGAGGTTTTCCTTTCCACCGTCTCCTTCATGCTTGCTCACGATGAGAGTTCTTAGACTCAAAGCAGTCTGCTCCTCAGATAAATAATAAAATTATTATTTTATATATGAATGTTTCTGTTCAGTGCCCTGAGACGACTTCTGTTGTGACTTGGCGCTGTACAAATAAACTGAATTGAACTGAATCGTGTTAAAATCCCTCCGCCCTGCATTATGTTCAGCTGCGTCCTGTTGCTGAGGTCAAAGCAAGCGCCTGGCAAACACGCCGTCGTATGAATCTGCTGCAGACACACAACCACACCCAATCCCATTTACACACCTGCATGTCGACACATCATTTTTGTCGTATGAGGTGCTGTCACATCATGAATGTATCCCAACAGCTCACCTCCTATTATGAGCAGAAATTGTCAAGAGGAAAAGAAGTGTGAAAGTAGGAGGACGAAGAAACGAAGGAGGGGAGGGATGGAAGGAGAGTTTGGAAGCAATTAAAAGGCTGGGTAACGAGGCTAATGAGTAGACAGGTGGCCCCATTACAGAAGCAGCCGAGCACAGTCATTAACACACCAAAAACACTCAAAACATGCCCTCTGGCTAGGATTAGTGTGTGGCTGAGTCTGTGACCCACCCCAGTCGTCACATGTGAGACGGGAGGCAACAGGGTGCTTCTGTGATTCTGCATTGTGTTTGTGTGCACGGCTTGAGGCGAGAGTTTGAAATGGGACAGATAAGGATAAAATAAAATAAAAAAAAAAAAACACCTCCCCACCTGTCCAAACCAACCACACTAACACACTAACACACAAACCAAAGTCAAGCACCGTCTTCTTCACCTCCTCGGTCTGCCCCTGGGTCTGTATTAACATGCGTGTTAAAATTATATATTTTTGGCTCAAATAAAAAGGATAATGAGATTTTGCAGAGCTGAAAACTGTGGCGGAAGACAGAGACAAATAAATAAATAAATAAATAAAAACATAAAGACCTTCTTTATCTTTTGAAGTAAACACGTTTTCAAGGTAATGTCAAGTGTTTGCTTGAGAAAAGAAACAGCGCCTGTAATTATGCAAACACAGGTAGTGATGCTTCACATTTACCCAGAGTGCTCGGCAGATGTGCACGTATAGCACAAATAAACATAAAAGAGGAGTCGCATGAGGATAAGTCGATGTCTCACGGCATCTTTAAAAAAAAAAAAAAAGAGGAAAGAACTGAAAAAAGAAGAGGTTCAGCTGAAAGTTTTAAAACACAAAAATGTAGCAGAAACGGTGAAAACAGAAGAGAAGTGAGCCAGACGGAGGAAGAGCTGATGGTTAGAGCGGCCCGGTGACGTCTGAGGGATACGTCTGCATACAAATCAAGCTTGTAGGGTTGTTATAATCTTTTGACCGGGGGTGTGGGGGGGCTCAGGCCTGGAGATGAGCCTCAGGCTGGATTTTTGCTGTCCAGCTCAGGAGCCTCACCTCCAGGGAACAGGAGAGGGACAATTGGCTCTTTAGGGATGGAGGAGGGGAGAAAGGGGTGATTATGAGGTATGTGTGTGCACATAAAGACTAAAGAGGGGTGGGGGGTGCCTCTAAGCCCAATTAAGCCTGACTGCATGTCAGAGGGCTGTGCCAAACATGCCCCACCTGTTCAGCGAGGGCCACGGGGCTAATGAGCACTGCCTGGAAGGAGCGAGTGAGGCAGAGAGGAAAATGGAGAACATTCCTGGGAAGTTAAGAATAATGATGACAACCCCAGCTTTTCCTCCCGCTCGCTCCCCTTTTTGTTTTTCCTGCTCTCTGATTATGAAACCACAACTTTAGAGACACAGCATTACAGAGAGCTGAGAGCTAAAAGCTAAAATTAGTCTTTGTTATCGTAAGAAACCGTACAGTTCAGGGGAAAAATAAAAAATAAAAAACACGTCGCAGCAGGGCCAGTTCATGCACGGAGCGTTCAGCAGACGCACCGAAACAAGCAGCGGAGAAAAAGACGAGCAGAAAAGGCCGGAGAAGCCGGGGCGTTATGAAATTACAAGAGCCAAATATTGTGCAACGAGAACAACAACAGTTTGCAAGACAGAATGCCTCTGTGTTGAAAGAGAGAGTGTGTGTGTGTGTGTGTGTGTGATGGGGTGAAAGAAGCTCATTGTCTATCAGTGTAACACAAGCTCACAGCCCCAGATTTGCCTCGAACAAACTGTGAGGCTGCCGCATCCTCCCGTCAATCCATCCTAATCTGTTCAGACACAAACGCTCCTGAATAAAAGTAGCTTGACAATTTCTGAAACCTGTAAAGTTCTTTATTTCTTTTTTTTAATTTTTTTATTTTTTAAATCGAAGGCTAACGTCACCCCGTGAACATTCGGAAAATGAAAAACCTGAACAAAGAAGGTCACAAAACCTGCCGTAGATTTCTATGAATTTTTTTTTTTTTTTAATTTGCACATCAGACATGGAAACAGGTCTTTTAAATAAAATAATCACCTTTTCAACTGTTACCAACACAAAATAAATCAACTTCCAAACTTTTTAAAAAATTTTTTAAATTTTTTAAATTTTTACATTCAAAACAATAAATGCACATTTAGGTGCACAAACTTGTTTCCTCAGATTAAATTTTCTTATTTTATTCCCAATTCCAACATTTCTCTCCACATCAGCCGACAGCTGCTAACTCTGAGATTAAGGCCAGCGTGACAGCCATGATTTCAAGCTACATCTGTGACAAAGTGGGAAAGAGAGCAGAACAAACAAACTCAGAGCAGAAGCCATACATGAGCAGCAAACTTGTGGAGAAGGAAAAGGTGCAAAACAAGTGGATTAAAGCGAGGAGCCACGCACCATCTGCTGGGCACTAACTGCACTCAGTGATTCAAAAGGCTGCTAATTCTGCACAAAATCCAACTTTCAGGGCAGACGGGAAAGACCTCGATGCCTCTATCAGAGGATTTTTTTAAGCGAAAATGGAAAAATAAAAAACATGCAAGAGTGTAAAAGGATAAAAGTCCATGGCCTTTTAAAGTTCCTACGTCTGAAAGGAGGAGAAAGAATTCAGGTGTTTGCATTTGATACAAGAAAGCTTTTAGTTAAAGAAACTGGCCTTTGGTCGCAGCTAAAATTGAATTCAGGCTCCATTTATCCTGCTGCAAACAGCTCGGCACTGCAAGTACACATGTTCTTCACAAACGCCTTCTCTTTGCTCTCATCTTTCCACTTCTTCTCACCCCATCTCATGCTATTAGGATTGACACTGAGCATAATTGAAAAGCCTGCCTTCGAACTCCAAACCTGCTTTTCAAGAAAGCCATGAGAAAAAGAGTGTAGACGGATAGAAAAGTGCCTGAAAAGGCAAAGTAAGGAAGACAGGGGAGTGTTTTTTGTGGGGGAAGCTGAGCTGCTCATTGATATGACAGTTTGATTTTCTGGGCTCTCATGTGAAGCGGCTTAGGAGGGCATCCCTCTTTTATAAGGCCTGTGACATCTAGCCTCTGCAGCGCTTCTGCTCTCCCAACCTGCATACGTGATTCCAAGTTGCTGCTTGTGTGGCTGTTAAGTACAGTATGCTTTTAAAAAAAAACTCTTTCTGTGTGTGCATCAGTCCCTAGCAGACGCTCCCTGGAGTTTCCAATCTCGGATAACGTGGAGGAATGTGAAGTTGGAGCAGCTGTCGGCCTGGCAACACTTCCAGTCAGGATTGAAACTCACCAGCATCAACACCCCGAAATCCAAGCTGCGGATGGGCAGGGTTCATGAAGTGTGTGCGTGCACGCTGTCACTAACCATTAGAAGTTCCACTAAAGACCCCGCCCTGAACGATTAAATGTTGGTTCTGCATTTAGAACATTTTTACATCAATGCTAAATCAATTTAAGCCTGGCAGCAGCGCTCGGCATCCGCAGTGTTTTTCACAATCTGTGCCACCTGGTTGAATTTGGCAATAAATCTACTCATGTGCTTTTAATGGAAAAGAAGAAGAAGAAGTGCCAAAAGGTTGCATTTCTGCCAGTAAAAAACAAAAAAGGATGCAGCTGAGTGGGCTTTTTTTTTGCAATGGAAGGGGAGTGAAATGGAAAAATACCAAGCAAAAGGTCAGAGACGAACATACGTCACTGCTCGGTTGACAATTTTATCCTCCTGTGTAAAATTAAAGTAAGCATATAGGCCAAAGATTGGAGAAATTATTGTCTCTTTTCTAAAAAAAATGAAGTAAATAAACAATCCCTTTAATGGTTGTGAAGCCAACTATCGTTTTGTACACTGATTTATAACAAATAAGTTTATTATAGGAATAGGAAAGAAAAATGTGAAACAGCAGAAATGTTATAATTCACTAAAATACGTTGCAGTGTCAGGAAAAATAAGTCAGATCTGGACAAAAACTGTCAACAACATCTCAACTGTCATGCTGGCTAAATTTATATAGAAATAAAGGAATTAATTAATAATAAAAACTTTCTCAGTCTGTTAATGGCAAAACACAGACACAGCTAAACGTGTTGGCACCTTCACCGCTCATCAAAACAATGCTTCATTCCTTAAAAAGGGGGTTAATTTAAAAGAAATTATGTCATTACAGTGATAAAGCAAGCTCATAAAATCGGAAGGATAATTAAATGATTTATTTGTTTTACAAAGATACACTAAAAAAGAAGTATGGATGTATTTGTTGGTACAGCTATTAGCCAGTCTGGCTAAAAACCTATTCATCCTTGCATTATCACCACGTGTCAAACTGTTTGACCCTAATTAGTGTCTACAGTGCCTTCAGTCTTTTCTTCACATATTCACCACATTTAAAATGGACAAGCATGCCACTGCTTGGCACGGATGTGTGCACAATACTGGACATGGAGTTTGCAGCAAAGGCAATCAGTCTGCAGAGCTTAGAAAGTAGATTATAGATATACATTTAGGCCTGTCACGATAAACAATAAATCAATTAATCGCATGATAAATGAAAATTATCAACATCATTTTGATTTATCGGCTTTATCATCTCTTCATGCCTCTCTCTTTCTACTGAAGACAATGGATGACAAAAGGCTCAATTCTGGTGATCTTCACTGACCCCTCTCTTTCCCTTTTCTGTTTAAAATCTGTTTTAATCATCAAAAATTGCATTTTCAGATCGTTAAAAGCAGCTAAGCTGCGAGCTAAGCTAACAGGCTGACCTCAGGAAAAAAACCCTCCATCTTGTCAAAGCTCTAAAATTCATGGTTGAAACCCATGCCTTCATGTAAAAAGTTTTTTTTCTCTGCAAAAAGAAGCTGAGAACTTGTTTACAGATTTTTTTTTAATTTATTTATTTTTGCTTTGTATGAAAAATGCTATGCTAAAGAGCTCAAACCATACAGAGCATCCGCCATTTTGAGAAGCCAAAATAAAGAAAGAGAGACAGCCCATGTCACCCTTCGGTTCAAACAGTCTTTCATCCGGTGGTCAAAAAAAGGCACTACATTCAAAACATAATAATAATAATAATAATAATAATAATAATAATAATAATAATAATAACAATAATAATAATAATAATAATAACATATTTATTTGTACAGCGCTTTTCTAAATACTCAAAGACACTTAATTAGCCAACATTTCTTCTTAAATTAGACAATAATTACCAATTGTTGTCAAATTTCAAACAATGTTATTGTTTATCGCAATAATTTCTGAGCTGGTTAATCGCACAGCAAAATTTGTTATCGTGACAGGCCATGTTAAAGAAAAAGGCTGCAAGATCATCTCCAAGCAGCTTCATGTTTCTCTGACTAAAGCTGCCAATGTTATTAAAAAGGATAAGGTTCACAGGACTGGAGCCAACCTCTGAGGATGTGGATGCAAGAGAAAATGCAACCCCAGGTTGTCTAGAAAAGGTACAGATGGTAAAGAAAATAAATAAAAAGTCAAGAAAACCCTACAGAAACCATTCAAGCTGAAATTTAAGGTCCTTTCTATTGGCTCCATCCGTCACATTTTGCATCAGAATGAGCTTTATGGAAAAAAAGACCTGTAGGGCTGCAGTAGACAGAAAAACACAAAGAGACAGGCAGGAATTCGCCAAAATGCACATTGACAAGCCCCAAAGTTTCTGGAAAAAGTTCCTGGGACTGATGAGACAGACCTGGAGCTTTTTGGCTTCAGTCACATCAGTTGTGCTTTATGAATATTGTGGAAGGCTCCTACAAACAAATGTCCTGATGCATGCTCAATAATCCATCCATACAATATCTTTTAACTGTTTGCTCCTTTTCGGTTCATGGGGGTCACTGGTGCCCATGTCCAGCCACTCATACTCAATAATCCAGGTAGAAAAATCTAACAAGGTACAGAGGACCTGACTTCCTTGTTAAATACCTACAAATGTATCCACGTCTGTAGACGATGAAGTTCACCTAAAACCCGACAGGGACCTTTGAAAGATGTGGCTGTCTTTTTAACACCAAGGTATTTTCTGAGCACATTTCACCTGTTTGTATTCAAATTCTAACAGCCGAGCCTTTTGTAGTGAATTTTTGTCAATCGAGATCTTCCATGAGAGAAATGGTAGTATCAGTGTGCGCCAATGTGTGGCAACACATCCAACCCTCTCCAAAACTAACAATACGAGATATTTGTCTCCTTGGAATATATCAAAGACTGTGTGGGTGGAGGGTGATATGTAATTACATTCATGTGCCCAGACACAAAAGACGCACACACAAACACACACAGAAAGATAAAAGAGGAGAATTAGGGCGAATCCGAGAGAATCCCGAGCAAATCCTCGGCTCAGATGCTGTGGCAGGGCGAGCAACAAGGAGAGAGGCGAGACTGTGTCGGAGGTCACAGCGAGACTTCATATGTTCACGGGCTTGTTATGAGAGTTGTAGGGACAAACGCATAAAAAAAAAAAAAAAACTTGTCAGGAGAGCAATATATTATGTAAATGAGGTTTCACCATATGGTGAATTCACTGAGCACCCAGCACACACAAACACCGAGCAGCCAAGTGCTTCCCCTCGTTTTTCTGCTAAATCTTCAAAGCTCTGTAACGTGTCTCTCTCCTCAGACTGAGAGAAAGACAAGAAAAACAAAGCGAGACCAATGGACAAGAGACGGACAGGGAGAGAGGTGGCAGACACTCGTAGGAGAAACTGGCCAGTCTTCTGCGCCTCCTGATTAGGATTCAGAGGAATGTGGAGGAAACTGTGAGCATATCAGAGCCTGCGTGCACACCTCCCACACAGGGTCACCGGGCTGAAAGCTCACGGTGTCTTTTTCCAGTGTCTTCCCACCTCCTATTATCTGTGAACCCACCCACGCTGGTTCATCTCAGAGTAACAAGAAACACTAAATGCTTACAAAAAAAAAAAGACAACCTAAGGATGTATAGGGAAAGCTAATCACTCCAAAAGCCTGAGAGAAAAGTCTGTTTGATCTCGCCTGCACCACGCTGCCTCGCCTTAAAGCAGAGCTGATCTACCTACACGCCGCTTTGGAAAGTAAACCGGTGATTTTGCAACCTGTCCCCAGTGGACGGTGACAGGACAAAAGGATAAAAGAGGAGGAGGAGGTATGTGATGAGTAAAATACAGATTTCTAAAGAGGTCAGGCAGAGTCCGACTCCTCCACAGAGAACCCACTGTAACAGAGCAACTTTACTCTTTACTGCCCACTGCAAAAGACGGAAGGGTGACGGTGTTTTTGCTCTTCTTGTCTGGGTATGAATGTGATTGTCTTTTGTGTTAGCAAAATATCTGATGAACCACAGAATGAATTTTACTGAAATTTCCAGAATGTAATCATTGTAGAAAATTGAAAACACAGAAATGGCCATACTCCTGCCAGTTTTACAGATGTTCCGCTAACATTTGCTATGGTGGTAGCCGAGAGTCATCCCCTACACAATGAGCAACGCCTTTGCCTAAAACGTTGCCATTAACTGTTGCTGTCAATCCCGTTTGTCTGTTAGCTAAACATTTAAAGAAGCACTGGACAGATTTTAATGAAACTATTGGAAAATAATTATTGGATGTACAACTGAACAACATTTGAAGTCAGTCCAATTCAAGATAGCTGTCACAACCAGATGGTTATAGCTCAGTCAGTTTTAGATGTTAAGCTAAAATTTGGTGTGGTAATAGCTGAGAGTCATCCTCAACACAAACTTAACTATTAACACATCTCACTTCAGACTGTACATAACATCATATACAAGGTTTGACCAAAACAGATATAAATCCAACACTTCTTATCTTTTGTTGTTGCTTTCGGCTGCTCCCTTCTTCAGGGGGTCACCACTGTGAACAAACTCACATGAAGACTTGGTGATAGGGCGATATGGCTCAAACACAATATATAATATTGTGATATTTCTGAGCATTCTGACGATAATGATACATTGTGTGATATAACAACAACAACAACCCCCCAGAAATCATAGTTATTCATTTGACAAATGTTGCTTAGAAGTATTATATGAAAACTAAAAAAAAACAACAAGGGTAAATTTGACTGAAATTACTTTTATTTTATTTAGTAAAACATTCAGTCTCAAAGTGTAAAAATAAAAATGATCCTTCTGTTATTTAGATTGAAAAAGTCTGCACAAAATACAGATCAACAAAATCTGCCACAAATACTAATGTGCAGGTGCAGTTCCCAAAATAACTAAATAAAATGAGGCTTAAAATCTGTTGAGCATAAATGTAACATACAACAAAAATATGTTGCCTTTAAATGAGCTATAATTTCCACAAGTTGTGACAAATACTGAAGACAAATAAAATGCTGCCTGAAAGGATTGCTGATCAGAATGTAGCCGTCTAGATCATGATTCAGATTCTTATTGAAGAACACAAGCCTGTTCCCTGAAGCAGGCTTCAGTGTAGACCTATTACATGCAACAATGTTCCCTCCTGTGCTGAACAACCTTTCAGAGGCTGCACTAGTGGCTGGATGCACAGGTATTTTTTGGCCAAACGGATAACCTGAGGAAAGTTAACCTCATGCAAGTTCCACTAGTTAAGAGGGTCACTATCACTATCTGCTGGAGTTTTGCACGGTTTGTACTGGCAGTTTTCGAGCGTGCTTGCGTGGGGCGGGGTTCTGCATTAAGGAAGAGGAAGCCTTTAGCTTTGCAAGCAGCTAGCTTAGCTTTATGCCAGTACCGACAGATGGGGGTGGGGTGTGCAGTTCGGTTTGGCAGGCGGCGCGCTCATTTCTGTTAAAGGGGCGGGGAGCCCCACTTGTATAATGGTAGAGAAAACACTGATGTATTTATGCCATGAAATTAGCATATCACGATCTGATTTATTTTCTCGGGCAAGTTTTTTTTTTTTTTACTGGTATTATCATGAATGATATGATATGGCCCAGCCCTGCTTGGTCATTGTTTTTACACCGGATGCCCTTCCTGACACAACCACAGACCACCGAGCTACCACAGCCCTCTGTGTGGAGCACAGAGTTGCCAAACTTTCTTATAATATAATGATCTTAATTTAGAACTGTGTCTTGAAAGGCAGCAAGCAACATGGTTATTTTGCAGCATTACTAAAGAGCACTAGCTGCAGCTGGTGCTTCAAACTTACATACATCCTTGGTAAAAGTAAATAAAAAAATTTAAAAGTTAGGGTATGACCGCCTCGCAATCGTACCATTCTGCCATCGTGGTTCAGTTCCCGGCCCCGCTTCCTGCCTCAGGCTCAGGCTCTTGTCATGGCAGCCATCTCCATGATCCTCCATCTGCCTGCAAGGACCAACCTCTACAAACCCGTTCAGTTCCACAGAGAAACCTTGGATGTTCTCTGTCTGCTGGACCCAGTTATAGAGGGCAGTTGCTGCGGTCATTATTACCATCATGCTGCTAACAGGGCCTGCTAACGGTGCTACAAGACCACGCAGCTAACAGAACCACACTGCTAACAGTAGCATGGTGCTGTAGACGTATTTCTTTTTCACTTTTGGCGCCTTGCTTTTGTATTCTTGTTGCATGCTTTGGTATTTCTTTTTTTTTTGGTCTTTGGGTAGATGAGATGGGTCTTCTCTTCCTGAGAATTTCATTGCATTGTTGACCTTGTGTTGGTTTGCATATGACAAATAAACCAAACCTAACCTAACCTAGAGGTAAGCACTCTCCTTAGCTGCCTGTTAGATTCTCTGCAACTTTACACAGTTCAGATCGCTGCTCTGGAATGTGTCTGTGGATCTATTTGGTGCGGGTGTGCTGGAGAGAAAAAGGTAAGCAGCAGAGGAATGATGATCCTGTGATTTCCCCTGGGGACCAAATCTGCCAGCGTTGAGCAGGCCTCTTTTAAAAAGCTCCATCCGACATTCCTGGAAAATTCCGTGTACATTCATCACCCGGTCCAAGACCTCCCCTCAAAGCCCCCCTCTCATGCCCCTGCTGCGCACACGTCTCCTCCCTCTGCTTTCACACAGACCTCTGAAGTTAGATCCAGGAACGTCCAGAATGACTGCTGTGAGACTTCCCAGAGCCTGAGCAATCGTCCCTCCTGCCCTCCGTGTAGCACCGGGGTCATTGTTCATTCCTCATCCGTCGCTCACTTCATCTCGTTTCTCTTCCTCTGCAGGGATTTGCAACTCTTCCTAATAGAGGCATCCGCCATGTCCCAGTAACTGCTGGAACAGCTGGAGCTTTGGATGCATGCAGAATGCTGAATGTTGTGTGTGTGCGCGTGTGTGAGAGAGACTCAGGGTGTGCTGTTAGGCGTGCACGGGCGAACATCTGTGCCGAGAAGAGCGCTGGGAAATGATGATGCAAACTCTAAGCCAGCAATATCTGTCACAGTTTGACATATGGATGCATCTGCATGCGCACACAGCTGAGAACCAGGGTGCTCCGACACCAAGCTGCAAACCAAATAATGCAGTGGATGCTTTAAAAAAAAAAAAATCGTAAATCACAAACTTCTAATTGCCCTCGACTTCCTTGGTGTCTAACAGTCTGCGCCTTGACAACAAGCCCATATAAGTGACAAACTGTGCTCCTGACGACAGTCGTCCTGGGCAACCACAGCAGTGATCAGGGGCCTTTGGAGTCATTTCCGTCTTGGTAAACCACTGAAAGTTTGATAAGGTGACGACGGGCATGAAGTTCCATATTTAGCCGCTGCTGTCAGGCTGATTTAGCACCGCAGGTAATTGCACAGTGTCACAACGAAGCAGGCGGGGAGTGAGTTAGGAGCGTGAGCAGGAAACAAGGAGGGGCAGGCTAAATTATGCTGAATAGCACTGCGGCAATATCACGTTTTTCAGATGAAACAATGCATCAGAGCCACCTACTTTTCATTGAGACAGCCGCATCAAAGCAAGAATAATGGATCCTTGCAAAAACCTCCGTTCGATAGTAGGAGAAACAAAGCTCGCATTGTAATCTCCGGGGCTCTCCCCCCTCCTCTTCTGCAATCATCCCACCTTTAATACTTTTCACGTTTTTCTAACTCCACTGTAGACCATTTGCTGGAGATTACAAAGCTAATGTAGGTTTCCAATCGGTCTCATTCCATTTTTTTCCTTCTATGTTCAATCAACACTTGGCAGCAGAGTAAAGAAAACACACGGGATCTCCAAGGACGTTAAACGCACACAAACACATCAGTGCAAAATCAGACTGCGCACACAAGACGGGTCAAATATCAAACAATTCCTAATCAGAGCACACAGAATAATCTGGAGTCTTGATTGAACGACATTTGGAGGAAAGAGTTAAGTTTCTCAATGGTACATTATACAAAGCAAATGACTATTGCCAAACCAAAACCACCTACAGGGGCAAGAAAGCTCATGCTCAATAATCCAGGTACCAAATCCAATAATACCTAAAGGGGCTTTTCTTTTGCGCTTGATCGTATGACATTCTTTGTTTTGATTACTTAATAGTTTGTTGGTTTTTATTTTTTCCAATAAAATATGACGTTTCCACTTAAGAAGACAGGGACAAAAATGAACTTGGAAAAAGAAGAGCATCTATACAAAGACATCAAGAATGGTTGTTTCTAGAGATACGTTTTAATTTTAAGCAGTTAAATCTCATTTTAACAAGCAACAGGCAATATTTATTTCATGATTCAAATTGTGAATAAAACTAATAGATTTCTGAAGACGTTTTGAAGGGTTCCAATACAGCTGCTGCACAAAAGTCCTGAAAAATTCTAATAATCTAAAATAAGGGGGAAAAGTCTATGACTGACATATAAACTTTATAAGATGAGCAAGGACAATCAAGATAAATAAATGCTGCTGCTCATCATAGTCACCATGGTAACCACACATCTGTGTTTGTCACTTCCTTTCTGCCAAGTGAATAATAGACTAACAGAAACACAGACCCAAAAGTAAGCCTCAGTCACGGTTTGAAAACTATATATCAGATATTCAACATATCTGATCCGAGAGAAGCTGAAGACTCTGAGACAATCAAAGATGATCTGTCATTTCTAGTTTTAAAGTGTGTGTGCCATCCACTGCCAGTTAAAAGTTCTGAAACTGAAACAGTGATAGTGTAAAAACCATAAAATATATCAAAATACCAGTTCAGACATGTAAAGGTCAACTTCTATGACTCATCTGGACTTTTGCAACGTTACTATTGTGAGGTGTAACTGAGCTTTGGACTTCAATAAGGACTGTTTCTTCTGTTTCACCCAAATCCCAATTACCTCTCATTTCTGCAGCATTTGCTAATAAAATAACAAACTACTCCCAGCCGCACATTTTGGAGTATAATTTTCATGTTTTATCTCAAAGCTAAGTAGCAAATTAGAGGAGGATTATTTTAATAGAATAGTGAAAGGGTGTGCAGATGTTTAGGCATTACAAACATGATTGACTTTTATAAACATCAAGAACAGTAGTCCCTCGCTACTTAGCCGTTCGTTTATCGCTGAGTCGCTCTATCTTGGTTTTTCAAAATAAGATGGGACATGACACACATTAGCTGATTGATAGATGAGCTGCATGCTCTGCATGGAATTTTTATTGAAAATAAATTTTAAATTATTTACCACCTGCTGCACTTTTATGCAGCCCACATGGCAGGATAAGTTTCCTGCTGCAGCTGATCCGCTGATCTCTGTGCACATCGGAGTAGTGGGCGGGGTCAAGAGCGCTTGCAGGTGGTTGAGAGAGTGGAGGCAGGGAGGTGAAATCATGCAATTCTGTGCTTTTTTAGGGCCTTTAGAGTTTAGAAACATTGTTTAGAATATTGCAATAGTGTGGGAAGGATTCAAAACACCTTTACATATACCTATATACAGGTGATCCTCGGTTTCTGGCCTAGTTCCGTTCTAACGGCCCGGCCGGATACCGATTTAGCCGGATACGGAAACAGAAAGCACATGGCGGCTGTATACGCGAGTTTTCAGCCTTAAACTGAAACTGAAAGCACATGGCTAGGCTGT
>JARVGQ010000781.1:5271650-5282950 GCA_031762355.1 Hypsolebias martinsi
AAAAGTAGAAATGTTTAGTCTTTCATCCGAAAGACTTCCTCAGTCTTTTGGATGAAAGACGAAACGTTTCTACTCTGTGTTTTGAATGTCCAGAGGACCAGACTTTGTTTTTTTAAAACATTTGGGTGATATTTTAAATAAACAGCACTCTTCACAATAAATAAACTATACTAACAATAATAAAAAAAATCTTGATAAATATAATAACAGTCAGAACCAGAACAAAAAGCAGCAACAAACTGTTTATGATCTAAATGATCAAGTTTTAAGTTTTTGTCCAAAAAGACCAACTTGTCCACAATTTCTGACAAAAGCACAGATCTAGTTGCAGTGAATATCTCCAGCAGTGGAGAAAATAATCTCACTAACATCAGTAGCAGCAGCGTGGCTGTATTTGTCCTTATTACTCCCAACCTCTCCTAGGACCTGCTCCCCCAGGTGGGACAGGTCCCTGGAAAAGTTCAGTCATCACAGACTGGAGGTGATCTGGTGGATTTCCCTGAAGAGGAAGAAGACAGCTGCTTTCTGTCCCAGACTGGAAATAAAACACAGAGGTAAATTTAAAAATGAGTTAATAAGATTATAACTTTTGATTTAAAAAGGTTAATTAGATAATAATAAAAGAACAATACCTTTTCTTGAACGGTTGTTATGAGGCGGTTATATCTCTCGGTCATCATCATCATCATCATCATCGTCAGGGCAGGGCTTTAATCTGCTCCAGGGCTTGCTGACAATATCAGTTTTAACTTTTTCATAAAGTGCTGAACTTTTTGGCTGAAATGTTGACGTGATGGATGTCGTAGCGAGGCTCAAGAACTTTAAAGCCGGCGCATCAACAACATTCAGACGTAGATCCAGAGCTTTAAAAACTCCTACAGCTTGTGTTATTGCTCTGAACCGATCTGAATGACCTGATGAAGGTCGGTCTTTGCAACAAGCTGCTTTTCCTGCTTGTAGAAGACGTTCACGTTCAGATGCTGTCGTTTCAAGTCCGTTAACAAGTTAGACGTGTTGCTGCTGCAGATCCAGTCTCTGTGAAACAACGTCCACACACAGCTTTGGATTTGCACTCGTCTTTTAACAAGAAAGACATAACGTTCCCAAACAGGAGACCGCAACGAGATGCTAGCTGCTAATGCTACGCGTGCTGCAAGATAATAGCGCCGTGCTGAAACTCGCCTAGGAACTTTAGTTCCACGGCACATATATTCTCCCGTTAATAACGTTTAATGAGTGAAAAAATAACTGAAACGGTACGCAGGTGGACCGAACCGAACGTGCCGTACCGAAACGGTTCGATACACCCAGGTGTACCGTTACACCACTAGTGTTTCCCCTAGCTAAGTTCAGTTTGGTAGGTGGGGTGCTCAGTTCTGTTGACGGCGTGGGGCACCCTGCTTGTGTAATGGTAGGGGAAACACTGAGCTTTGTTAATAAACTTTGAATGAATATACTTCATTATAATCAGACTTTAAAGAGCAAGTCAGCCATACCATTTTATTCATAGAGCACTTAAAACAGCAACAAGGCCAACCAAAGTGCTGTACAAACAAACAAACAGGCAACACAAAAGCAACAAACAAAATGAAGATGAAAAACGAATAAAACACAAAAAATCCAAACACCATCAGCAGAGGTGGATTGCAAGCCGCGTACATGGGCGCTATCTTACTGGATGCATCAGCCTTTCATTATGTTTGCTCTGTCTGTGTTCTTTTTAAATGCACAGCTGTGTTTTTGGTTTTGTTATGCAGGAAAAAAATATATATTTTTGAGACGTTTATTTTGTACCGTTACATCTGTTTGTTAATAAAAGGTGTCTGTGTGACAACTGGGACAAAGCTTTGTCTCAGAAATATATTTTTGATATTACTTTATGAAAAGAAACATATCGAGATGTATATCGTATATCATCATTCATCTTAAAATATTGTGACATTAATTTTGGTCCATATTGCCCAGTCTTAGCAGGCAGAAAACAGCCACGGCTAACAGCGAGCCGAGGTCGGCGTGTTGTAGGCGGATGTGGACAGCAAAATATTTTGCATGGTGTAGAGTGCAGTTTTGCAATCCATGCACACAAAAAGGCAGTGATTTTCATGAACTAGTTGTTCATAACACAGACACACAGCTCTTTGTTGATTTTCTTGTCAAGTTTCTACAATGCTGACAAGTTGCAGCCCTGTGAGCTCCCATCTCAAAAGAAGTGACACTCCTAATCTCATATGTGGATGCCCAAGTTGCGAGTGCTAAAATCCAAAGATTGCCTTTTATTCATCGTGTATTTTATGTAATTTTTATAGGTTATACTTCCAAAAAATGAAAGTTTTTTTTTTTTTTTTTTTTTTTAAGGTTACGGTAACTAGAAAAAAATCCATCCAACCTGTGATTGCCTGATAGATCCTGTTGTGAAGCAGCATCGTTCTGCTGCTCTCCAACAGGACAGCAGCTTCTCATGCTGACTTTAAAAATTCATTGTGTAATTAGATTCAGGACTTTTTGGGAAATATTTCAAACTGTAAACTAACAAAGGGTATAGTTTAATGTTAATCATGAGTTGAAAGCTCGTTCCACCATCATAGTTTCGTTCCTCCAGTCTATCTGAAGCCATGATGGTAAATGTGATTATCCACTTTGCAGCTGTGCACTCTTTTGAACTCGCTCTGGCTTCTCTTTTGTCTTGTTAGTGCACTGAAACATGGGTCTTAGCAGTTTTCATGTTCTGCTGCTGCTCCTCCCGCAGGCTCTGCTGGCATCAGCTGAGGGCTCAGGTACTGTCCTCATGTGCTGCTTTCAGTCTGATGTGTGTTCTTGTCTGCTTAGATCAAAATATTATGAGTAACATCTTCCATATTTACAACTGCTTTTCAATTAAATATACCAGGTACTAACATAAGAAGTGTGTGTGTGATGCATTTGCTTCTTGTCTTTCACAGATGAACACCTGGTGTGTGTTTGTGAAGGGCCAAAATGCCTCCAGGCCTCACAGTGCCATGGCACCCAGTGCTTCTCCTCTGTTAAAGTTGGTAGCAGTGGGATTGTGTTTGAGCGCGGTTGTCTGAAAGGTCAAGAGAAGATCCTCCTGCAGTGCTCCACATCTCCGTCTTTCCATCAAGCCATTCTTTGCTGCTCCCAGGACCGGTGCAACAGCAACACCACCAGCAGCCTGCTGTTGTCTCTTCTGCCATCAGGTCCTCCAGCAGTTCACTGTGTGCTTCATGTCACAATGGAAGCTGCTTTTTATACGACATCAAATACCAGTAGATGTTTTCATAAGGGCCTTTTCTTTCCTTTCCAACAGTCCCTGAGGGTGAACCAGTTCGGTACCGTGTGGAGACATTAGCTCTGTTCGTTCTGGCCCCAGTGGTCATTCTGGTTCTGCTTTCCGTGGTGTCGGTGCTGGCCTGCAGGAGGCTCCACCGCGGCCGCCTCCAGAGGCTGCAGGAGTTTGACACGGAGCAGGGAGATGGACTCATCACCTCCAACGTGGGGGACAGCACTTTAGCTGTAAGAATAAAATCCAGTTTCTCCATGTTGTTCTTTAATGATGCGTAAAGAAGCTCAAGTGACAGTCTGCATGTTTGTCCTGATCCAGTTTAACTTATTCTTACTTGTTGTGGTTAACCTGCAAATTGAAACGCTGTTTTGATTTACGTTTAGCTTTGCATGAACACAAATGTGTGTAGTGCGACAACAGAAGGACTTTATAGTTGTTTGTCCACTGATGAAAAAAATGCAAACTATAATGTGTATAAATGGATAAGTAAATGTCTAAGGATATATTAATTTAAAGCTGCATTTGTTCTCAGAAGTTGTGCTATCAATATTTAAAGTCTGGCACAAAGCTAACGATGCTAAAAGAAAGTTCATGGCAAAAAGCAGAGGATTCGCTGTTTTTTTATTTTTTCTATAATCAGTGTTGTGTTTTAGTACTCATGTCTGTTGTGACCTCTTGTAATAGATTTTTAACCTCAAGTGGTTAAATGAAATAAATTAATACAGTTAGCATCTGCCCAAGCATTGTTTGCAACCTCTCATGTTTCTGTTTTGTCCGACCCTCAACTTTTAATGTAACAGTCTACAATAGTTGTGATCCCGCTCTGTCTCCAGGACCTGTTGGATCACTCGTGCACTTCAGGCAGCGGTTCAGGTCTTCCCTTCCTCGTCCAGAGAACTGTAGCCAGGCAGATCAGTCTGGTGGAGTGTGTAGGTGGGTGTGAGACACGTTGGCACTGTTCATCAAAAAATTCAGATATTATTTTATTTTAAAACGTGAGCATTTGTTACGTTTAAAGCATCATGAATCCCAGAACGTAAACTTGTATTGCCTGTCAGTTTGTCTGCGGCCCTTCATGCACCGTTTCTGTTCACGACAGCAGTGTGTTAATGACACGAGGACATGAACAACGTCGTCTGGTTGTTTTTTAGGTAAAGGGCGGTATGGAGAGGTGTGGCGAGGTCAGTGGCAGGGGGAGAACGTCGCAGTGAAAATTTTCTCGTCGAGAGATGAAAAGTCTTGGTTTAGAGAGACGGAAATCTACAACACGGTGCTGCTTCGACATGAAAACATACTGGGTTTGTCTGACATTTGATCCTACTTGCAGGAGGAAATACTTTTTTGATATTTGTCTGAAAATAGTGGAACACTAACTAACCTTTGTTCTGTAATATTAAAAATGTACTATACTGTATTTCTATCCGTCTCCATATACAGTAAATGGATATATTTTATTAAATGGCTCATGAATTAGAATTTACCTGCACATGAAGATGCTGAGTTCTGTGTGACAGTCTGTTCTGTTTGTCTCCTCTCAGGGTTCATGGCATCCGACATGACTTCTCGTAACTCCACCACTCAGCTGTGGCTCATCACTCACTACCACGAAAACGGTTCGCTCTATGACTACTTGCAGCGCATTGCCGTGGAGACATCCGAGGGCCTGGCGATGGCAGCTTCGATAGCGTGCGGCCTCGTGCACCTGCACACAGAGATCATTGGCACAGAAGGAAAACCTGCCATCGCTCACAGAGATCTGAAGAGCAAAAACATCCTGGTGACCAAGGAGCTGCGCTGCTGCGTCGCAGACCTCGGTCAGGTTTCATCCTGGAGTTGTTTTTGTGTTTGTGCTACTACGTCTGATCTTTAACTTTAAACACCTGAGATGCAGGTGCTTCATAATCTATTTTAATATCATTTTAACTTTCCCCTCAGACAGAAAAGTTGTGAAGTGTGCAGGTTCTTCCATATGTCTCGGCAGTAATGTTGTCTGTGACGGCTCGTTCCAGGGCTGGCTGTGACCCACTCGCAGGCGGACAACCTGCTGGACGTGGGCAACAATCCAAAGGTTGGCACCAAACGCTACATGGCTCCCGAAGTGCTGGATGAAACCATTCAGACCGACTGCTTCGACGCCTACAAGAGAGTGGACATATGGGCCTTCGGACTGGTACTGTGGGAGATCGCAAGACGCACATACAGCAACGGTGAGAGGGAGAGAAGATCATCTCTGTGGACCTCACATGAGCGTCATGGTGATGCAATAGTTTAGCAAAAAGCTTTGCGTTGTCAGTATGACTGTTGTTTGTAAATAGTCTGTTGGACTGCCCTGTTGTGGTTAGAGTTATGGATTTTGTTGTCAAGTTGCTTTTTGCCAACTTCTAGTGTTAAAATGTCTCTGCAGGTATTGTTGAGGAGTACAAACCTCCGTTTTACGATCAGGTGCCAAATGACCCCAGCTTTGAGGACATGAGGAAGGTGGTGTGTGTGGAGCAGCAGAGGCCTTTCATTCCTAATCGCTGGTTTTCAGATCCTGTAAGTAATACTACCCCACAGTACTTTGTTGTATTAAAAAAAAAAAAAAAAACTTCTAAAAATGGGCAGCAGATGCAAAATTGAGGACATTAGATATTGTCTATACTGTACTTGCATATCCACATATTAAAATGTGTTAAAGCACTGCTTAGATGACATCAAACTAAAACATTGTAGGTTTGTTGTTGTTCTTCTGCTTTGATCTTGATGAAGGGGATAAAAGATTGATCTTAAAAAATTGTGAAAATGTCAAAAGATGGAAGTCTACTGGCTTTTCTTTTTGTTCTTAGTCAGCGATGATCCAAACAATTCATCACTTAAGTCCTGACAAACTGACTGAGCTTACAAACCTGCTACTTTACTCTTGAATATGGAATAACCCCATTGTTCCTTCGAAGTGGTTTATGGTTCTTCAGCTGGAAATTGGTGCCTGCAGATGCTAAATTATATTAACTACTATATTTTCCGCCGTAAACGTTGCTCTGCCCTATAAGTTGCATAAGTCCAAATATATCTAATAAAGTGGAAAAATCCATTAATACGTTGCTGCTATTATGAGTCACCGCTGACGTGTTGCGTGCGTCAGTGGTGGCCACCTGGAAATGTGGGCCGGTGTTGTGCCAAAAATCGATTGGCTGCTAAATGGTGGCTGCGGGGCGTGCACGGAAGGATTTTAACAAGAGTTTAACAAGATTAAGACTTAAAACAATTGTTTGTTTGCTCGACTTTATAGTAATGTTTGCTCGACTTTATAGTAAAGATGTGTCTCAGTTGAACTTTTGCTTAATAAATGCACTTTAATGGTCAAATTATATGAATATCTCCGGGGAGGTGCAGCAAAATTAAGCGAATGGTTTCTCCAGGTGAGCTGGATGAAGGTGGGAGACTGTGGCAAGCTGATTGTGTCATTAATAACCACGTTTCCCTATTACATGACACAATGGCATGCCATACTACTCTGCTGCCATCTAGTGACTGAAAATGGTAGTGTTCAATAATGTCAGTCAGAATGAATGAAAACGGTCAAATCTCGGTCAAAAACTGGTTTATAAATTTGGGGAAAAAAAATACATAAATACGTCGCTTCGGTGTATAAGTCGCAGGACATGTAAATTATGCAAAAAAAGCTGCGACTTAAAGGATGAAAAATATGGTAGTAAAAATATTTGGCAACTTGCAGTTTTCTTGAATTTTGGTGAGAATCTGGATACTCGTCTTAGTGACAGCAAACCCTTTTTAAAATTTGACATAGAGGATGTACTTTTTTTTTAACCAGCTCGTTATCTTTTCATTAGCTTACCTTCAAAACTAAGTTGAGTTTAAAGACGTGGAACGCTGCAGATAGTTGAAAATGGTTTTCATCTCCTGCAGACCCCGTGATGCTTCCTTACAGTTCTCACTGCTTGACTCATGTGTTGTATCCTGCAGACGCTCTCTGCTCTGGTCAAACTGATGAAGGAGTGTTGGTACCAGAACCCCTCGGCCCGACTCACAGCGCTGCGCATCAAGAAGACTTTGGACAAGATTCACAGCTCTCTGGAGAAGGGCAAGGAGTCGTGAGGGTCAGAGGCAGCTACATGATGTCAGGGACTGGCTGCAACTACAGCTCCGAGTATTTTATTTAATTTTTTAAACAAGAAGTAATCAGAAGGAATGATGAAGACTCTAGCTTAACCTTCCTCTGACATCCCTCTGTTGGACTCGGAGCCCATGTGGACGAGTCGTGTCTGTCAAAGGGACATGAAGCAGTTGTCGCTGCTCCCACTGAGCTGATCTGTGGTCTGCTGGTGTCACTGGGCGGCCTGTATAGTACTGCACCTCTGGGTTTGGCCTTCCTCCACACGCTCCACACCGAGTGTCTCCTGCAGTTTGTGATCTCCAGCCAGGTTTGGGCACGTGGCACTCTGCTCAGAGACGATCAGAAACGCTGCACTCATTTAGCTTCATCAGAGCAAAACTGTTGCCACAAATACACAAAACGCTCACACACTAAAGGAAAAGGAGCCACTAGAATCAACTTTTTTTTTACCTTTATAAAACAAACATTACTGATATTTATGTATTAAGTCTCCACTGTTACTACTGAGGATATATGTAAGACTGGTGTATGAAACTAAACGTATGTAAGCATCAACTTTATTAGACTTTCTATAACCTTAATGTCAGGAAGTAATCTGACGAGACACTGAGTACAGAACTTTTCTTGTATGGAACATGCTGGATATAAAACTACAGGGTGTTTACACAGGAAGAAACTGTATGTTTTAAAGGAAATCTGTATTTAATATAGGAAAATGAAATGTATCCTCTCTGCTGGGCACTCCTCAAGGCCCTGCAGAAAACCATCCCACTAGCTTGTACTGTAGCTAGTTGTTTTTCTCCCATCATTTATGATGGTAAAGGAGTCTCTATGTAGCAAACTGGGCGTCTCCAGTGATACCTCGCTGTATAAAATGAAAACAAAACACTGTCTTTATTGGAACTTGTTTTATTATTCAATAACTTTTTTTTTTTTCTTTTTTTTTTTTTTTTTTTTAATAATAAGTTAGTTAAGAAGTGCTGCCTTTGTTTTTTGTTTTACAGAGAAAAATGTTGCTTTGTCTTTTTATATGTAATAAAACATTTACTGCACTATGTGAGCTCTACATGTACATTTATTGTAACCTTACATAATTACATTTACATTACAAATACCAGTACTTGATTATCTAAACCAGTACTTGTTCAACCGGTGGTCTGAGGACACATCTGATGCAGGGGTGAGCTCAGTCTGGCCCAACAATGATCTTAATTAAAATAAAATCAAATACATCAAGAAAAAAAATTAATGACAAATGGGTGATCCTGTTATCTTAAGTGGTTCCTAACCCTGGTCCTTGAGGAACACCATCCTGCATGGTTTAGTTGTTTCTCTGCTCCAACACACCTGGTTTGAATGAATGGGTGATTAGCGAGCTGCAGAACATGAAGAAATTAATTCACTGAATTGGACATGTTGGAGCAGAGAAGTGACTGAAACATGCAGGATGGCGTTCCTCAAGGATCAGGGCTGGGAACCACTGAGTAGATGATCAGTGATGAAGCTGTACAACTTGAGTTCATTGAAAATAAAAGCAGATGTTAAAAACTGATAGCCAGCCCCTGAACTGTGAGCAGTTTAGTTGAATCTCCTTAATGTAAGCATCCATCAACCTGCTTAAGAAGTCTTAGTGAAAGAACACCTGGTGTTTTGACAAATGTCCAACAGTGCACATCAGAAAAAGAAGCTCGGTGGCCGTGCAGACCACGTGTGTAGTGAAGTTGTAGATAAGTTAGCTCCTGGAAGAGTTGTTATAAAATTCATTTCAGATGATCTGGTAAAGTCTTGTACGGGTTGAGGATTCCTTTGGGATCCAGCAGGGCCTTGATGTGAGCCATGAGGGCCACGGCTTGGCTCGACTTGCTGTAGTAGATGTAGTTCCTCTTTTTCAGGCCGAGTCCATGTTCTGCGCTGATGCTGCCGTGGTACCTGGCTGCCCACTCGTAAACAAACGGCTCGATGGCAGCCAGCAGAGCAGGGTCTTTGGCAGGAGACGTGACGTTCAGGTGGAGGTTGCCGTCGCCTACACAACGGGCGTGGAAAGACGGAGAATGAGGAGGATTCAGGATTAAAACTGAAAATAAAACACGAGGTCTCACCAACATGTCCGTATCCCACCACGCTCTTGGCCCGGTTCCCCAGGTGCTCCCTCATGTCTGCCACCAGCTGGTAGATCCGCTCCACTGGAAGTGAAATGTCGTACTTGTAGTTGAAGCCGTCGTGAGTCAGTGCCTCGGTGACGCGTTCACGCATGGACCACAGAGCCTGGAAAGGTGGAAATGGAAATGCATCTATGTTTCTTTACCTGTGGGACCGACTAAATGCTGGAAAGAACATGGAAACGTGATTTTAATCTGGAAAAAAATAAAAAAAATCGGATTCTTAAAAGATCCCTCTGGATCACTGATGCTCTTTTTCTTCAAGCTTCATTTATAAAATACCCAAAACACTCCCTAAAGGGAAGAGCATTGGTTTAAGCAAACATTACTGAAACAACTGAACCCTGCAACATTTAACAAGTGCATGCACATGCATCTTAATTGCACAACATTTTGTTGTTAGCTGAAAAACCTGAAAGAAGCACAAAACAGCTAAAATTAGCTGAAAGTAGCTGAAAAGATGTTTAAATTTGCAAAAGCTGAAAGAAGCTGAAGCAGAACAAAATGTAAACAGATCTAACGATTTGAAGGATGTAAAATGAGCTCAATTCATTTCCCATGAGAAAAAAGTGACAGGAAAAGCTAAATATCTCAAAAAGCTAAAGTTGCACCAATGCCAGGATTGTCCTGAATGAGCTGAATGTTTTGATTTATCATTTTTTGAAATAGCACAAAAATTGTGGAACGAGAAGATGCTGAAAAACATACAGAAGAAAAATGGATCACAACAGAGTGATCACTTCATAAACATTCACACTATTATCTAGCCAATAAAGGTGCTACACCTAAGAGTTTCACAGCTGAGAAGATGAGGTGACCTTTATTTTTGACTCCTCCGTTGCCACAGTTCCATCAGTAACTAACAACGACGTCATCGCTTCCTCTAGAAAGTTGTGAAGCTTCTGCGTGTCGTGACTCGGATCAGATCCAGATGTTTCTATAACGATGTAGAAGGGGCAATCTGCAGAGCAGAGAAACAGACAGATGTTTACATTGGATACTCCCATGCTGACCAATGTGTGCATGTGTACCAGAGATGGGGTTGGACAGTTTGAGGTGTGTCTTCAGCAGCCTCATGCATTCACTGTCGAGGAACTCAAAGGCTGACAGGATTTCTCCCAGCATGCCTCTGCAGAGCTGAAATGCCTTCAGCAGATGCTCAAAGGTCTCACATCCTAAAAGTGGCAGCACAGACCGAGTCATGAGGATTGTTTAGTTTTTAAACCAACTTTTTACACTCACACTGTGAAAAACTCAAGGATGATCCTACCCAAGAAAACCACGTTGACAGATTTTGGTTTTCGAGGACACAGGATGGAGACAGCAGTGATGACTCCCAAAGTGCCTTCTGAGCCGATGAAGAGCTGCTTCAGGTCGTATCCCGTATTGTCTTTCCGCAGCGTGGCCAAGCAGTCCAGCACCCGTCCATCTGCCAGCACCTGTTCAGGATTCCCACAACAGGACAAAACAAACTGCCGTCAGACATGAAGCTGATATCTTTGGTTCTTGGGGAAATATTTTCACTTTTCCTCCAAAATGACCAGTATGGTGGAATACAAATAGCAAACGACTGTTCACAAAGTTTGTGAGTTTATTAGCAAACCGGAAGACGTACTGTAATTTCCAGACTATAAACTGCCACTTCTTTCACACTTTGAACCCCACCGCTTTCACAATGCTGTGGCTAATTTATGGATTTTTTTTCTTCTGATGGGCTAACAAGCTTCCTGCCACCATAAACATTTAG
>JARVGQ010000781.1:5400572-5410991 GCA_031762355.1 Hypsolebias martinsi
TAAACTTTAAACAAGCAATCACTTAAATTAATCACTTTAATGTCCAGTTTAAAGCCAGGAATAAAAAAAAAAACATGTTTCATGTTAGGATTTTCTAACTTTGAAACTTATCCGACATTAATAAAATTTACCTCAAGTTGCCTTTTTGGACATGCATGTATATATATATTTGTACAAATTGTACTTGAGAGGAGATTATTGCAGCCTCATATAAAATCAATGATGATGATGATATCGGAACGGGATCGGTATCGTCCAATATCCAGATTTAGGTATTGGGATCGGATCGGAAGTAAAAAAAAAAAAAGTGGATCGGAGCATCCGTAATCTTAACTAGCGTGTCTGTATTGCAAGGCAAGCCACTAGCTTAGCACTACTTCTTGTTGTGCCAAGCTCTCAAAAATGGTTATTGAATCAAGTGTTTACTTATGTAGCTAAACATAGATGTTTAAAAAACTGTTAAATTACAACAGAATGCAAGAAATGGCATGTACTTTATTCAACATTTTCTATGGGAGGACACCCCACCAGTGTGTCCCCCACTCCACATTATGAATGTTTCTGATGCCAATGGTCACCACATTGTTCAAGTCAAGAGCCACTGTCAACAATGGAGGCTAAGCACCCCTAAAGGTCAGATTCATCAATCACCCCTGGTCTTCACACCTCTTTAGGTACGAGTAAAATTGTAATAGTGCTTTCTGTTAGAAAAACATCTCAAACCACTGGATGGTTTCTAATGAAACTCACACTGTATTCATCTACAGCTGATTAACTTTTAGTCCTCCTGATCCAAGATGGCCTCCACAGCCTTTGCAAACACAAAAAGTGCTACAGTCTGACTAGTTTTCTCTCCAAGTGCTAATAAACTTTTATTTCAAACTTCGAAATTTCCCATAAAAACTAAACATCTAATAATCTACTGAATGGAAACTTTCAGAAAGTTACCATTTGATGTAAAATTGATTAAATTTAAAAACACGACACTCACTCCATTTCATTAGTCAAGTCATTGTTTAACTCATTGCTTGCTTTGGTTTCATTCCAACTGTAACAGAGTCCAGAAGAATGATGATTTCTACAACAATTACTGTCAAAACACCTCAAACTTGTCCTCTAAGAACAGATTGCCGCAAAACAATCTGATCTAATTTGCTTTCTGACTGCTGGCTCTCCTTCCGTGGGGGTTCCGAACTTTACATCTTCTCTAATTGTCTGTTTAAATCTCCAAATAAAGGAGGTTTCTGGGTAAACTTGGTCACATGTTTTGGCCCATAAATATGTCAAAGCTGCAGGGCAGCCCAAGGCAAACACATGAGATCAGAATCTGGGGAGACACTCAGACAGACAAAAATTAGCGATGAGAGAAACAAAATGAAAAATGAAGTGTGAAAGGGTGGGAGGGAGGAAAGAGAGGTTGTAATAATACATATATGTGGATGTTAAAAGTGTAAAGAGAGCACTAATTAATATTAAAAAGCCTTAAACTCAGATTGTTTTATGTTGACAAATACGTAGCTGTTTTGGTTAAACATAAAACTAAAAAAGTGTAATATTACAATATTTCCCACTCAGAGGAATATGTTGTAAATGATTCTCAGCTGCTCCACATCAGATTTTACTTCAGTATCTGTAAAATTAGTACTGGCCATGTTTGCATTGACTAATATTGATCAGTTGTAGCTGCCATCTTGCACTGAATTGACTTTAATAACTAATCAGGTGTAGATGCACAACCAATGATCAGTGTCTGCACATTTCATTAAACCCATGAAGTGATTCATGAGATATTTTGCTAACAGAACAGGCTAATGCTAAAGTTTTTAACAAAAATAGTGTGCGATGAGTAGCCGTTATCGTATATGTTGTGAAAGACACATACCATACTATACTGTCAACTACTCCCACACTAAATCTGTACAACTGACTGAACAGCAGTCATTTTGTATTTTAGGTTCAGCTGGATGAGGCGGCTAGCTGGTGGACTGCAAAAGTTAATCAGTCGTAATGTTTATCTAATTTTGTGCTGATGAAATATTTTACTAACAGACAAGCACACATGTCAACCCTTTATCCTCTGCCAGAGTTTAAAACAACAGCTGGTAGACAAAAGGAAAGCATTATGTGTCATCTTTTTATAAATCACCTACTAAATGATGTGCTGAACAGGATTTACTGATTATTTTTGAGGCAGACATGGGTCGAGGAGGAGGAGGAGGAGGAGGAGGAGGAGGAGGAGGAGGAGGAGGAGGAGGAGGAGGAGGAGGAGGAGAGCATCTCCTACAGGACTGGTTGTTGATATGAGGAGGTGAGGGGACGAGCATGTCAGTGCAGGCTGGAAGTTAGGGGGAAATTATTTATTTACAATTAGTAGAGTTATTTTTGTATTTATTTCCAGTATATTTATTTATAGTATATTCTGTGTCAGGCTCAGCTGTGACGGTGGGGGCGAGACAGAGTCAAAAACCTGAAAAGAGCTCTTCTGACTGCAGCTGTTCAAACATGATTGAGTTGATGGTGTCTTGTGTTTGTGCTTCATTAAATTATGTAACCTGAGCACATTAACAAATGGAAATTAGAGAAATGCATTGCTTTATTTTTTTTTGGTTTAGTTTTACAACTAAAAACAAACAGAGCAGTGATCTGTCCTTCAAAAACAAATTAAACGTAACAGCTCACCGAGAGGCTGCGGGATAGTTTGATCTAAATAAAAATGGGCAACAGGAAAAATATATATTTGTAGCATTAATTATAATCATGATATGGTTCAAATAACCTTTTAAATCAAGTTTCTGTGGACTGTTGTTGAGGTTTTTAGGTTTATGAAATGCTGTCTTGAATTTTTTTTTTTATGTAAACTGAGTTTGTAAAACTATATATCTAACTGAGTAAATAACAAAATGTCTGTAAATTATCTATTGCGACAAAGAACACAATAAGATTGAAGGCCTAAAGAGGATTACAGATAATGTCACCGCTGGGAAGTAGTTGACCACATTGAGTAGTAGTCAAACACTGGACACACAATCCAGCACAATTTTACTTACAAAGCACAACACCGATAAACATGGTGTTTTACAATGATAATGTCATAGTCTGCCGTTTTTGTTTTTTTTCTTTGTGTTTTATCTTGTCTTTATTTCCTGTTCTGTCAATCTGTCGTCTTTGTGTTTTTATTCTTCTCTTGGTTCCTTTTCTCTTCCTAGTGTTTTTTTGCCTCCATCGTGTGGTCTGTCACTATTACTGCTCCCTCATTAAGTTCCAGGTTTCTTCACCTGTTGTTCTCTTACATTTGAAGAAACACATATACATTAAGCCAAACTGGAAGAGGTGGGAGGTGGGACCAGTGGGAAACTCAAGACATAGTTGACTGGACGCTGGGGCGTTTGAACCTCCCACCTTTCCCACCTCTTCTGGTTTTGCTTAGTATAATTGTGCTTTTTCAATTTTTTATTTTTATTTTTTAGTTTGTAGTTGTGGTTTAAACTTCAGGGCCATGGGATAAGATTTAAAAACAGGAAGTGGGTTGAGAACTACTGTATATGAACTGAGTGATTCTATCTGAACTCTGCAGTTCCTCTATGAGCTGACTGCTCAACTGCCTTTGAGTACTCCACATCCCCCCGCCCCCTCTCTGCGTAATGTCGGCGTCATTATGTGCTTATGTGCGAGATTTTTTTTCATTACCACATTTTTGACCTTCAAACAGAGGTCAAAAATGTGTTAGGAATTGTTTTTGTCTCCAAACGCTATGTGTCATTTTTCACCACTTTCATTGTCTGTCCAACAGATCTCACTTGTAAATGAGTCTTTGAGGCTCAATGTGACTTATCTGTTTAAATAAAGGCTGAATGAATTCAATGACATGCACCTGTTTTTATAGCTAGCTTGTTTTATAGTACCTGTTTTTATAGCTTGACATTTTCGTTTAACGGTGTAACATTTTTGTGTTGTATTTGTTGCTGCCTCTTTGCCAGCAGGTCTCCCTTGAAATTGAGGTTTTTAATCTCAATGTTTTTTTTTTTTGTTTTTTTTTAATCCTGGTAAAATAAAGGTTAAATAAAGATATTCTTATGGGTGTTTATGGTCATAGAGATTCACATAAGCTCACAGCTCCCACTGCTGAAACACGTTCCCAGAGCTGTGCTTGGGGAGATATTAAAATATCGCAGGAAGGTTTGGTCCCTGGAAGCACAAACAATACAATAATTCTTCGATTGAAACTGTTGTAAGTTGTTTCATATCATATGGCATTGCCAAGTTTTGCTTGGCGAGAACTCTGGTGTATTTTCTCAAGTTTTGTTTGGTTTTTATCACCAGACAAGGCTGCCACTCTCCAGCTCATCTTGGTCCTTCTGTCCACCGTCCTTTTGTTTCCCCTCCACATCGTCCTCCTCTCCTCTGACCAACTTCTCGTCCTTTCTTTCCTTCTGTTTGGACTCATTCACCCACACCTTCCATCTCTGTCTCTCCTGCCGTCCTCTCTTTGACCACCATTTCAACTCTCCACCTGCTTTTTTTATTTATTTTTTGGACATCTCCTATTTCTCTTTCTTCCTTCTGTCACTATATTCTGCATCTTGACTCCTCCTCCACCTCCTCCATGCAGTCTCATTAAATATTCTCAGCTACTTCTACTCCTAGTTTTCCTCTCCATCTTTATCTTCTGCATTCTCGTTTTATTTTCCTTTCCTCCTCCTCCACTCAGCTTCCCACCTTGCCTCCTCCCGATCCTCCCTTCTCCCCTGTTTCTCCTTCCTTCATGAGTCATTTTTGTGCTCTCTCTTCCCCCCCCCCCCCACACACACACACACACACTACGCCACCAAAGAGCCATTCAGGACAGACATTCATCAGCGGCCTAAGATGATAGATGCTGCTCCCCAGCAGCTCCAGGAGCCAGTTAGCCCCGGGTGATGCCTTATGCATACAGATATCACCTGGCTGGCTATAGTCTCTTCGCTCAACCAGTTTCAAACACACACACAAGGCTCTTGGATGTTCACACACACATTCTGTAGTGGTGTCTCAGACCGGCTCTGGAGAAGTTTGGTGCACAGCAGAATTTTAACAATATGTATGTTTCTAGTTTAATAAAGTGTATAAATGTCCAATTAATATTTATTAATTTTTTTTCTCTATGTGTTTATTGAGGTTGTTAGGTATGTAAATTCCAGGGGAGTTAGGTTAATTGGGTCTGAAAAAGCAGTGGGTGTGTCTCTCCCCTCCATGACAGGCTTATTTACACTGCAAAGCTGTAATTACCCTAACGAAGCCCCTATCTTATCAAGGAGAGTGTACACACACAAGTACACACGTGCGCATCCTCCCCCAACAGGTTTGAGCTCAATCATGCCAAACCTGTATTTTTCTTCACTCCAGATTTCTCTGAAAAGCGTCCCATTCACATGTTCATTTTTAAATGAATGGCATCTTTTGCGGTGCCAATCAGTCGGTTTGTTGGAGTCTCTCTATCAGAGCTCGCCGGCTTCTTAGAAAAGACGTGGGACTTCTTCCAGCCCTCTGGAATCACTTCCTTCCTTCTAACCTTCTGTGTTTTCTGGCGTTCCCTTTGTGGGTTGGAGGTAATATCAGCACAGACAAAAATTCTGCACCCAGAATAGGGCCATGCAAGTCTGACCCTGCTGACACTGAGCACGAGGCTGAGCGCTCCATCACTGGACAGAGACGAATAATCCTTCAGAATCACACCTAAAAAACTATTTACAACCATCAGTTAAGACAGAAATGTGTGGTTGTGTGTTCTGGATGGAAACCTTTAAAAGCACAAGAGGAACTCTGCAAGCTGGCATGGTATTATCCACATCAGCTAACATAAAAGGGCTATAACTACAACCTTTCTCATCATGTTATTTTAGTTTAAAACTCTTACATGAAACATGATGGTTAAAATTTTTTACAAGAAATTTTTTTTAATCTTTTTTTTTTTTTTTAGATTTACTGAAAATCACAAGACTTGAGATATGAAGCTTGTACTGTTATCATATTAGCTGTTTTTTAGGTGTCAAGATGTTTATGTGTGAAAATGAGTGGCTTGTGTTTTACATCCAGTCTCCAAGTTTAGTGTTGCTGTCATGTCATGGTGATCATCAGTAGCAGAAACACGTTAAACAATGGAGGATGTTCTTTGATTTTTTAACATTTTCAGCTTGACTTCGTTGCCAGCATGACTCATAATTGATCTCATTTATTTGTGAATTCAAAATAATTTCTAGTCATCACAAGAAAATAAGTTGTTCTGGGTCAATAACCTGAGAATATTAACTTGTTGTCTTGAGAAAACTATTGAGCATTATTATCTTGAGATAAGAAGATAATGCAATGTTACAAAATAAAAAATAAAAAATCTCAGTATATTTCTCCAGGCCTCCAGGGAAGCCTGTTGGGACTCCCTTAGCACCCTGATTAAGTCCATTATTAGGAAAGAGAAAAATTATCCCACCACAGCACACCTGCTGGGAGAGGGTCGTCCAACAAAACTCACTGATCGGGTACGGGGGGCATTCATGAGATTAAAAGCTGCACAGAGCTGGTCTTTCTTGGGAAAGTAGCAGAAAAAAACATCACCTAAAGTAAAAATTAAAAAAGGCTGAATGTTTGGGGTTTTCCATCTAGATATGTGGAAAAATGTGCGGTGGTCGGATGAGACAAACATCAAACTTTATTTTTATTGTCAAAAATAACTCAGGATCTGCTTAAATCTGTCGCCTTTCATCATGTTGAGACTACAGTGAAGCACGGTGGTGGCAGCTTCATACTATGGGTATGGTTTTCCTCAGCAAGAACCAGGAGACTGGACAGAGTTGAAAGAACAGCGGAAAGAGCAAAATTTAGAGAAATTCTTAAGAGGGACCTGCTGGAATCTTGCAGAGATTTAATACTGGGACTGAAGTTTATGGTCCAGGAGGACAACAACCCTAAACCCAGCTGATGCAAAACTTCACTGGACTAACAGTTGAACTTCCTGGAATAGTCCAGTCAAATCCCAGACCTCAATCCAACTAATAATCTCTGGTTTGGACATATATGCACCCCACTTCTCAGTTTATATATTTTAGAAATATTAAAAACCCATCCTGGCCCCAATTAAATGATTTAAATATCCATCCATCCCTCCATCCATCCATCCATCCATCCATCATCTTCACCAACTTCTTCCTTTTCGGGTCACCGGGGTCACTGATTCCCATATCCAGCAATCACTGTGCGAGAGGCAGGGGACACAATGGACATGTCTCCAGTCCATCACAGGGACACATAGAGACAAACGAGACAAACAAACATTCACTCTCTCACTCACCTGGAGACAATTTAGAGTTACCAATCAGCCTAACATGCATGTTTTTGGTCTGTGGGAGGAAACTGGAGTACCCAGAAGAAACCCACTCATGCATGGAGAGAACATGCTAACTCCACCCAGAAAGACCCCCGGAACAGGATTTGACCCAGGGCGACATGTTTGCTGAGAGGTGGCAGCGCTACCAACTGCGCCACCGTGCTGCCCCATTCTTTATGTATTACAAACAAATTCAAAATCCAGTTATAGAATTGAATTTCCTGCAAAAATATGGTGGGCATGCTTTTTGCTGAATGATTTTGAATGAGCTACTAAAGAAGTTGACACCAGGTTGAAAAGGTTTTATTGAAGAACTGTTAACATGAGTTGAATTTGAGGAGTTATTTGCTGGGGAAAAAAAGCAGAAAGCAGTAGAAAAATGGCAGAAATGTGTAGAAAAATCTGAATAGAGTATAAAAAATGCGGACCAAAAACTAAAAAAAAAAAAAAAAAAAAAAACAGCATCTGAATAGATTACATAAAATCAGAAACTAGCAAAACAAAACTGAAATGAGAAAGAAAAAAGTAGCTGAGACTGCTAAAAAAAAAAAAAAATGGAGCCGAAATTATCAGAAAGAAGCTGAAATGAGTAAAACAAGTGTAAATTATCCAAAAGAATCACAAAAGGTGGGAATTAACACACAAAAAAGCAGATAAAAGGCTAAAATAGGCACACACACACACACACACACACACAAAAAACACCCAAAAAGAAGCTGAAATGCAGAAAAAAGCTGAAATTAGCAGAAGGAAGCTGAAAGAAGCTGAACCAGAACAAAAGCTGAAATGATCAGCAAAAGGTTTTAAACAACATGAAGGGTTTGAAGGATGTGAAAAGAGCTCCCACCAGCCAGTGAGACAACCATGGCTGAAAAAGCAAACTATTTCAAAAAATAAAAATTACACAAATCAAAAAGTAACAGCAGGAATGCCTTTAAGAGCTGAATGTTTTGATATATGAACTGTTGCACATACTATATACTATAAAACATTTAAATATTCACTATAAAATAAACTATAGTACAAAAATTGAGGATTCAGTTAAGGGGCAAAAATGTATTGGGGCGGGGGAGGATCTCAATAGTGTGATTGCTTTATAAGCACTACTAAAATACTACTATAATATAAGGAAGAAGAAAAAAAAGACAAGAAAGCAGATTTGTAACCCACTGTAAATAAAAACATACATCGGTCTACAAATAAGACAAATTCAGTGTTTAATAAATTAGTTAAGCACAAATAATGAGCTGTTTCTGGATTAGTAATTCTAAAAGAAGCAGTTGTAAAATTCAAGGTTGTGGCTCCCACAACCTAAAAGAGTCACATGAGAGGATATAAAATGTAATATAAACTTTATTTTTAACAAAGATGTATTTATTCTTTAATTTAATGAAAATATAATGTTTAAAAATCACCTTAACTGAACTTGTAATGACTTGCAAACATGAGCAATCTACAGCAATGGCGGGCTTTAAATTGTTGGAAACCCGTGTGTCAGCCTTTGATTAATGGGCAAGAACTTGCTGACATTAGTGAATGTGAGGAAAGCAGCATGAAAGGAAATAAGGGCTGAAAAGCAACCAAGCAACTGAAAACCAAACAAGTTAGATGGTTTTATGGAGTTCTGAGTCCATTGTCTCAACATAAAACAACAGCCCTGTGTCTTGTATAGTTAATATTTTTATGGATGTTAACATTTTCTGTTTTGATCAGTTGTAAGGGGTTGATCTTTTATTAAATTAAGCGTAACAAAAGTCCGGGGCCTTATTAAATAAAAAAAAAATCCAAGTGCTTCAAGTGTGGAAATTCTAAAGAAAAAAAAAATCATCATTGTCATGAAAGGCATGTGTGTGTGTGTTAGCAAAATATCTCATTAACCACTGGACATATTTCATTAAAACTGTCCTAAATTATGTATAACTAACAGCAGGTTTCATCATGGATATGGAACACAGACCAGCTCTTTACCCCCACTAGGGCCCTCAAGCGGTCGTGGGAGTTTGCCCATGTACTACATGTGTTTTGTGGACTTGGAGAAGGCATTTGACCGTGTTTCTTGAGGTGCACTGTGTGGGGTGCTCCATGAGTCTGGGACTGGCCTTGCGCTGAGGCTGCACTGTGCAGAGATGCGTCCCACGAGTGGTGGATTGGGGATCCATGTTGTTGGTGTACAGGGGTATGCTTGAATGTGCCAGTGGGGTACAGGTGGGCTCGATAGCCCAGCTAGGTAACTCACCTGGTGTATCATGATTACGTTTAGGTTGACCCCAAGTTAGCAGACTGAGAAGAAGACAGAGCCAATCGTACAAAAGATAAGTGATTTTATTTACAGGTGCAGCAGCTTCAGCGCTGGAAGGGAAAAGGGACAAGGTGAGTATCTTGGAAGATATTAGTTTTGCAGCGATGGTTGATACATGATGTATTAGTTCTTCTTACTGTTATGGCTTGTAGATAAAGTCGAAGAGGAGAGGAGGTCCTAGGTTTTCAGTCAGAGAGAGTTAGACGATCCAGAGGAGGTGAGTATCGGAGGAGAGAGGAGCAGGCTGTTCCTGATAGAGCATTGTTAATTTCAGGTACTTGTTTGATTGTTTGAAGAGACAAGATCCATCCACAGGAGAGCCACGAGGAGCGAGGAGGTCTTGGAAGACTCGTACAGGCAGGACTTGGAAGTCACTGAAGGAAAATCACAATGTTTTTTTAATTTAATTTTTTTATTAATATTTTTTATTTATTTATAAAATTTGTTCATTTTAAAAAAATACAATACAAAACAATCTCATAAACGATAACATACAAAATATTTAAAAAAAATGAAAGGTAGCAGAAAGAAGAAAAATCGTATTATATCTGCCCCTTTTTTCAAACAATCAGTTCAAACAATAATTATCTTCCAGCAACAGAACAACTGAAAACTAAAAAACAACTCTTTCTAATTTTTCTAACTAATACAATACACATTACACTACTTCATATTTATTTTTTGACAATTCAGTTTTGATCATTTTCTTAAATGTAAACATTGACTTTGCATTTTTAACTTCATTCTCCAAACCATTCCATAA
>JARVGQ010000781.1:5456601-5467366 GCA_031762355.1 Hypsolebias martinsi
AGTTAAGAACGGTTTGTAGGTACGGAACCCGTTCGTAAGTTGAGGACTACCTGTATATATATATATATATATATATAAACCAATTAATAATAGTTATCAACGGAAGGAATTAAAGTCATTATGTAAATAAACCAAGTATTATATTTTCTGTTACCTTTGAAATTTGATTATTTTGTTGCATTGAATCATAAATTTAATAAACAGAACCCAAAACAAATAAATAAATAAACTTTTTAAATGAAATCATTGCTGAGTCGGACTCAGGTCACACGCGAACCACTCCCGGCCCACGGGCCGCCACTTGAATAACCCTGTGTTAGATGTTTTGCTAACAGTCAGACAGGGTTGACTCCAACAGGTAAAGCCAAAACTTTAAGCTGTTTTGCAGCACATTGTGCTCAGAGTATGTGTTTTGGATTACTGTCAGCTACGCTCACACCCACTTTTAGAACAATAACTGTAAAACTGACTAAATTATAGTTATTTTTCTATTTTGTAAGCTCAGATGGCTCTAGCGGTCATCTTGAACGATTTTGATTTTAAAAGTTAATCGCGTGACAAGGTACATCCGACTATTACTTTTTGAAAGTTTCATTAAAAATCTGCCAAGTGGTTCACAAGATATTTTGCTAACAGACAAAGTTAAATTGAGAGGAACTTCACTAAAACTACATGAAAGTAGGCACACAGGCAAAAAAACCCAAAAAAAAACAAATAAAAACAATCCAACTTTACTCAGAATCCTTCATATCTGCTTCTCCTTTATTACGTGAGCGGCACAGATTCCTGTATTCTGAGCGGCATTATCCGTATACGCAACAGTAGCTGCAAAAAACAAAGACAGCATGAGAGATAATCAGTCTTAAGTCCTGATCTAAACTACACCAGTCTGTCCAGGGCCTGCTGGCTCCGGGGATTGTGCTGGAGTTTTAATCCACTTAAAAGCAGAGGACCTCTGCTGCTGTTTCCAAGGGGCCTGACCCGAGCTGAATGTGCACACATGCACAAAAACAACATGCAGCTCTGTGCACGAATTCAGCCCCGACTCGTAAACAGAGTTGTTCAGTAAATATACAAATATAAGAATGTGGGTTAAGGAGGAAATGTATAATTAAATTTAATAAAGCTATAACTGAACATCAGGGGCCAAACTGAACTGTTTTGACCTTTATTCTACCCTGAGGGGCCAAAACACAATATAACGTCTGAATTAATAAGAGCAATTTGTCTAACTCCACTCAAAGATGTTAAATATGATAGTGTTTATGTTTATTATATAGCTAGAATTTAAAAAAGTATGGTAGAAATAAACAAGCGCATGACATTGTTCGTAGTACTGTGGTAAAAATGAGCAGTGCTGTTTATTTTTCTCCTTAGGATTAAATAAAAGTTCACCCCTCTGAAGTTTAAACATTTTATTCTGCGACATATTGTCATACTTTTTCGTTCTGTACGTCGCTGTTTGTCGTTATCTAATTTGAAATGTACTAATTCCTTATTCTTGCGGAGGGAGGACGGACCGCTGACTTGAACAGCTGCTTCATGACCCAAAAAACTGTCAGTCTTTCCCTGGAATAAATTGTGGAATATACCATGTTCGTGTACAGAGGGGGGGTGGATAAAGACGTGCACTCCCATGAAAGCGCGCGCAGTTTAACAACAAGCGCGTTTCGGTGCGAAATCTGATTATATACAGAATATAAACACAAACTGGGGTAAAGTAATCCTTTTAAAGTGAGAGAAAGGTGAAAAGCAGAGGTTGACGTGATGTCGTCTCCCCCCGCGCTTCGGCGCCATGTTTCTAGAGGACCCATAGTAGAATCAATTCAGCGAGAGGGGAGCTTGAAACCGTCCACTCATGCTTTCCTCGGAGTCTGAGAGAAACACAGTTGAAGGGACGGCACGGAGCAGGCGGCAGCGCTACATGCTCACAACAGGCAGGCTCCCGCCACTAACGACAAAAACAACCGCTAACTCCGAATATCGTCATGGTTTTATCTACCAAATTGAAAGGGAAGGTTTCAAAGCAGCCGCCTGCCACTTCAGGGCTGATTTGGCAACTTTACACAGATATTAGCTGATGTTTGAAAGTATAAAGTCACTAAAATGACTACATGTACACTTAATGAAGGGAGGCCCAGTCCCAATGCAGCTTGTACACTTCACAACTCAAAGTTATTAAATGATAGTTAAGGCACTTTGTTGTGGGGTTCTATGGAAAGCTCATTAACAACATCTTACCTGTTGTGGAAAGATCTTTGAAAAACATCTGTTTACAGTTTAAAGGGATAGTCTGATATTTTTTTTTTTTAAATAATGTTCTAAAAAGGATTGGTGCAGCATCTGCAGTATTGCGGACTCTGTGCCGGTCCGTTGTAGTGAAGAGGGAGCTGAGCTGTAAGGTGAAGTTCTCCGTTTACTGGTCCGTCGACGTTCCTACCCTCACCTATGGTCACAAACTGGGTAGTGACCGAAAGAATGGGACTGTGGATACAGGCGGTTGAAATGGGTTTCCTCTGCAGGATAGCTGGACTCTCTCTCAGAGACAGGGTGAGAAGTTCAGTTGTCAGGAGAGACTCAGAGTAGAACCGCTGCTCCTCCATATCTAAAGGAGTCAGTTGAGGTGGTCTGGGCATCTGGACGCTTCTTGGGTGCCTTCTTAGGGAGGAGCTTTGGGCATGTCCGACTGGGGAAGACCCAGGACATGCTCGAGAGACTTCTCTTGGTCGGCCTGGGAACACCTTGAAGTCCTCCCACAAGAGCTGGAAGAGGTGGCTGTTGAAAGAGATGTCTGGACCTCCCTGCTCAAGATGCTGCCCCCTGACTTCAGAATAAGTGGAAGATAATGGATGTAAAAAAAAATTGTCAACAACTGTGTAACACAGCCTAATGGTGGGGAAAAGAAAGAGTTGCTATGAAGTTTTGCCAATGGAAGCTGCTGTAAATTGTCGGAACCGTCAAAACTTAAAGATGGCATTCTGCACAATTTCATGAGATTAGCTCTCACATTATACGTTGAGGATGACTCTCAGCTGCTACCACACCAAAGTTCATGTAAAATAGGCTGAGTTTGAGCAATGTCCATGTTTGCAAAGGCCAAATAGCTGTGGTGGCCATCTTGAATTGAATTTACTCCAAGTTAATCGGCTGTATGTGTACTTTGAGACTTTTATTAAGCTCCATCCAGTGGTTCATGATATTTGCTAACAGACAAACAATTAATGCCAAAATTTTAAGCAAAATTATTGCTTAATTAGCACTCAGCGGCATTTGTTTACACTGAAGAGGGTGAAGAATATTCATACATGTTAGAAGACACAGTCAGGGATAGTGATATCGTTGTCATAGCATCAGTCCACCCTCTGAGAAGTCAGGAAAAACTAGGCTGGTTTGTTAATCCACACCTGCTGGGTGCTCTATGAAGCTCTATGAAGCTCTACGAAAAGCTGTTGCACATCAACAGGAAAGGGAATTTAGAGTTTAAAGGGCTAGTATAGTTATGTTTGAAGTGATGTACTTTCATATAGTAGTTGTAAACAATTAGTACTTTACCATCCATGACATCAGTAACAAAACACAGAATAGTGGAGGTGTCTTCTAGGCTAGGCTAATAGCCAAACAAGGAAGTGTTTTTATTAGTTTTCAGGCTTTTAAAGCTACCCTTTCTCAGAAATGATACTGTATACATGCAAGTGTGCATTAATGCTACAGTTGCTAATATTAAAACACTTTTGTACAACATTGTTTAGTTTGTCACTGTTTAATTCAAGCAAACAATGTTCACGCAATTACGTGAATGTAGAGCATTTAAACAATGAGCTGTTGTTTGGCTAGCCATTAGCCTAGCCCGTACAAAGACTTCTTACTTTGTGCTCTATGACTCATGTCATGGCTCAAGCGAACTACTGAGAACTATTTGACAGAACGTCACTTCAAAAATGACCAAACTTTAGTGTTGAATTAAATGAACTTTCCTAAGAGTAAAAAAACAGCGTTAGTAGTGAAACACCTGCTGCAGGAGCTAATACAACTGCTTACGGATCATAAAGACGTTTTGTCCCTGTCAGGGTCCTTGTAAACGTGAGCAGCTCTCACACATGGTGCACCTCTAATCCCTGTTTGGGTGCGCTCGCGTGGTTCCACGCCACCAGTGTCACCTTCACGAGTGCGGAGCATCCTTCAGAATGAAACAGATTAGCTTTGCAGGCAGGGATGTTGATGAGGTCATCACTCCCCAAGGTCACACACCTACACACGTGGGGCTGCAGGGCCCAGTGGCGTCGAAGCCCCCTCAACTCTTCAGGTCCTGCAGAGCTTTGGTTTGAGCTTGTGCTGCGTGTGGATCTAAATAAAGCTGAACAAACCTTCAACTGTAATAATGGAACAGTCTGACACTTCATGTTTCCTTTAAGTGCAGAACTGAATCAAGCTTCATTACAAATCAAAGAGTTTGTGAACTTCCTAACTGGAACACAGTTATCACTCGAAGGCAGACCAGTTTGTTTTTGCCTGTGTTTGTGTGTCTGTTACCAAAATATCTCCTGAATCACTGGATGGATTTAAATGAAGCTTTCGTTAAAATAATCAGTGGATGTGCATCTAGAACTGATTAACTTTTGGAGTCAACCCAATACAAGATGGCCACCACAGCCAAGAAGCACAAACAAAGCTGATCTTACAGCTTTTTCACTAAACTTGGGTGTGGTAGTAGCTGAGAGTCATTCATAACACATACTTTGAGCACAACATATTGCTTGAAAACGTTTGTGTTGTTAATACTAACTACTGACGGAAGACGTTTTACTGACACTTACTGAACGTAGTGAGTGTGCATCCACAACTGATTACCTTTTGGAGTCAGTCCAGTTCAAGATGGCTGCCACAGCTAATATAAGCCAACACAAAAATTATTATACCTCAGCCAATTTTAAAGATATTGAGCGAAAATTTAACATGGTGTCTTAGTGAAGTAAGTTATTTAAGTTTTAATAAAAGCTTCTAGTCATTTCTCAGCATAAGAGGATTTGAAGAGGCGGGCGATGTGCATTACTTCAAGAAATGAGTTCTTCTTCTTCCACCTGTTCTCACCACAGATCACAATGTCATCTGCAAACATCATAGTCCATGGGGATTCCTGCCTTTAATGTCCATATTTAATGACTGTATTTTTAAAACATATTTCAAGTTTCATTTCTCGCTGTGCAACACTGGTACCACCCCCCCACCACCCAAAAAAGTGTGTAAATTCCCGTGCGGTGATTTTATGGAATAAATTATGGAATAAATAAGTTCTCATCTCCATCAGCAGCCCTTGGTTTGGTCATTGTGTCTAATCCAACATCTACATCTGCACTAACTTCCCTCCATGGACTCTCCAGACGTCCCCCCCCCCTCCCCCCTCCCCTCGTGAGACAATGAACACATTGAGGCAAATCTGCTTCCACAGCCCGTGAATAGGAGACAGCCAGCTTTGTTTGTGCACAAGTGAGGCGCGCGCATGCGGCTGTGCTTGGTGTGTGGCGGAGAAAAGAACAAACGTGTTTGTGCAACTGTGTGCACGTTCATGAGAGGGCCCTGCGTCATGCGCTCGCCATGTGAGTCACTTGCTCTTAGGTGGGGCTGCAAGTAGTGAAAAGAGGCCCTGCACTGTCTTCTCCGGGGGCCCGGACACCAGAGCGAGGCTGCTCCTCTCCAGCTCCAGCCCAACAGGTTGACGTGCACGCAGGATCCACCAGGACGATTCTGTCTGCTCCAGTTTGTTCTGCAGGAACCTCATCAGGAGCAGCTCTGGGCCTGCTGGCTGACTGCAGGTGAGACATGGAGGAGAGGCAGCAGACAAGAGGTAAACAGTGACGTGCACGGTTGATGACTAACTCTGACCTCAGTCCACTGGTTTACCTTCTCTCAGAGGCTGCTTAGAAGAAACAGTGCGAGCTCTGATGAGCTTCAACCAACAAGCCCCGACAAAGAGCTCAGACACAAACAAGACGCTGTGGAAACTCACACACATGGTTACACTTTCTTTTCTTTATGGGGTGGTGGTGTGGGGGGGTTCAAATCTGCTAGTGTGTGTCACAATGTGAACCCAGTAATGGCCCAGTTTGTCCCTATTCTCAGACTTCTTCCACCATCTAGTGGACACAGAGCGACATTAGGTACAGTTACTGTAGTCTAATAACTATAAACAGAGGTTTGGTAAAAAAACAACAAAAAAAATCTGCAACGCTACACACACAATGAAAATAAAGCCTTTAATATTATTAGTATATATATATATATATATATATATATATATAAATTTTATTAACATGAAATATACAGTGGCTGAACTTGCAAACTAGGGGAAATTCATAAAATAGCAGCTTGAATGGACAAAATCAGGACGAGGAACGTAAACTAGAAGTGTAGGAATTTAAAATAGACAAGAAATTTAAAAAAAAGGGCATTCAAGGCTAATTTTTATATATATATATATATATATTTTTTTTTTTTACAACAATCGGCACCACGTAGACGGAAAACGTCAAAATATACAGTAGTTAACAATGAAGGCACTGAGTGAGCAGAGTCTCCACCAAGCTCAATGCTCTACTTGTTTTTTCGTTCTCGTTTATAGAAAAATTATCTGAAAAAATAAAAGTTTCAGTCGGGCAGTTTGTGCATAATCATACTGACAAAAATATATATAAATACACATTGTCTTTCTCTAAACACAAGACAAAAATAGCTTTTTCCCCAATGTGCAATATCAATGAAATACCTGAGGGAACGGGTTCATCAGTTTTTGATTTGAGGACGGAAATAAAACTATTTTGCTGACTAGCAACAAGTCCTCCATTAACCAGGACCTCCTCCTATTTGGACATGTCCTCGTCATCCTCGTCTTGTTCCGCCATGCAGCCGGGACACGGCTCCATGGTAACCGTGACTCCCATGCCGCTGAGTCCAACGGGCATGTCTGTGACGTACGTCCACTCATTTCTGTCTGGACAGTAACACTCAACGCTGGACAGGAAGCCGTGCTGGTTGTAACCTCCTGGACACAAACACACAGTCTGCTTCATGAACCATATTTATTCTGTTTTATGAAACTTCAGCAGATGAATAACATGAATCATCTTGCAGAAGAAATTGCCGAGAAACAGCTGAAATTAGTTAAAAAAATGAAAAATAAAAAAAAAGCTGAAATGTAGCTGGAATGGAAGAACAAGCCTAAATTAGCAGAAGCAGAAAGAACTCATATTTGCTGAATTAGGCTTAAATATACAGAAATTAGCAGCAAAATTAGAAAAGTAGCTAAAAATGAAGCTGAAATTAGCAACAAAAAAAAATGGCTGAAAAGTACTTGAAAGGCAGAAAGAAGCTTAAACTACCAGAAGGAAGCAGAAAGCACTGAAATGAGCTAAAAAATGTGGTTAGCTGGAAAAGCTAAAATTAGCATAACAACTAAATAGATGAAATAACTTAAAGTAGCATGAATAAGCTGAAAGGAGCATAGCAAGCTGAAATTAGCATAAAGAGGTTAATTAGGCTGAAAGTAGCAGAAATTACCACAAAAAAATTTGAATTTGTCAGAAAACAGCTGAAATTAGCAACAAAAAAAGCTAAATAGATATGGTAGTTGAAAATATAAAACAAGCTTAAATTAGCAGAAGAAAGCAGAAAGAACACGTTTGTCCAAGTATTCTGAAAGAAGCAGAAATGAGCACAAAGAATGGATTTTTCCTGAAAAAAAGCTGAAATTACAAATAAATAAACCAGCTGAAAAGTAGCTAAAATAGCAGAAAGAAGCTTAAATTAGCAGAAGGATGTGGAAAGAGCACATTTTTGCTGAATTAGGCTGAAAAAAGTGTACAAATGAGTGCAAAAAGGGTGGGATTAGCAAAAAAAAGCTAAAATTAGCATAAAACAGCTAAATAGCAGCTGAAATAGCAGAAAAAGCTGAATGTTACATAAATAAGCTCAAATTGAGCATAACAAGCTGAAATTAGTAGAAAGAAAAAGAAGCACAAAAATGCTGTAGTTAGCAGAAAGCCTCTGAAAGAAGCTTAAAACAGCTGAAAGTAGCTGAAAAAAGTTTTAATGTGCACAGGGCAGCTGAAAGAAGCTGAAACAGAACAAAATGTAAAAGGAGCAGTAAAAGGTTGTAAACACATCTAAAGATGTGAAGGAGGTAAAATGAACTCAGTTCATCTTCTATGAGTAAAAAGTGTCAGAAAAGGCTAAATATGTCAAAAAGCTAAAGTTGCACCACGACCAAAAGTCATAGCAGGACTGTCCTGAAAGAGCTGAACGTTTTGACAAATGATTTGTTGAACTAGCACAAAAAATATGGAATGAGAAAGATGCTGAAAAACGTACAGAAGAAAAATGCATCACTATAAAGAGAATGCTTCATGATCATTCACACAATAAATAACAGCAGCAGACGCTGAATAAGTGGAAAAAAAAAAACAATGGCTTTTTTAAAATGTTTACTAGTGGCTAAATTAATAACGAGTTTTGTAAACAGGCTGATATAAGAACAAAAGGATAATTTTAGATTAGAAGTTTACAAGCTGTGCTTCATGTTTAGAACTACTGTACATTTAAATGTAGGTTTCTCTTCATTTACCTCAGACTACAAACACTTGTCCAGTCATCTTCACAGAATATTATTAACAAGAAAAAGTGAACCAACCGAAGACAAAAACGCGTCCTTGATGGACCGTGACGCCGTGCGCGCTGCGGCAGTGCTGCATGGAGGCTCTGGGCTCCCAGATGTTTTTGGCGATGTTGTACCGTTCCACGGTGCACAGCTGGCTCTGCCCGTCGTAGCCTCCGATGGCGTACAGGTACGGGTTCAAGCATGCCAAACCTACAAAACCCAGTTGTTAGATACAACAACTCATCGTATAGTGATGGACGACGTGTGAGCGCAGGAGCGAAAACCTCCACATCTGGCGCTCAGACGGAGCCCGCTCACCCAGTCCGCTGCGAATCGTGTTCATGGGAGCTAGTTGTTGCCAACTGTTGGTGTCAGGATGGTATTTCTCCACCGTGTTCCAGCGATTCTGTCCATCGTAGCCCCCCACCACATACAGAGCCCCCCGACACGCTGCCACGCCGGCTCCCAGGCGAGCCACCGACATGGGGCAAACGAAGGACCAGCGGTTCGACTCTGGATCCCACCTGTGAAACAAGCAGCAGGTGATCATTTGATGACGTCACCCATCAGTGAGCAGCAGCTGTGAGCAGCAGCCTGCTCATGAGCAGTCACCTTTGAGTGGATTAGGCTAAGCCAGCAACCACGCCTGACAAATATTAACAAGCTTTATTTGAAGCTGCAGAGGTTGCATCACCAGTGGGAGCAGGCGAGAGATTAACAGGTTGTTCTGCAGACGACTCAGTGTTGACACCGTCTGAGGCAAAAAAAAAAAAAAAAAAAATCAACGATTCCACCGAAACGAGCTGAGGACCTCTGGTTTAAACCGCCTGTTGTGATTGTCCACGTGAAACGATTTAACACAAGCCCAAATGTTTTGTGCTTGTTCAAGGATTTTATCACACATTAGTTGACAAACTGGAGACCATGTGATCAACTCTGCTCCATAAAAGGTTCAACTTTTTATAGCAACTGCCTCGACTGACTCACAGTCACCTACTAAACACTGCCCCCTCATTGGTCCTGGCCTGGAGCTGAACACATTTTTATTTATGCACAAGCAAACCAAAGAAATATGCCCTTTAACTATTAGCTACAGCTAGCTACTGCTGCTCCTATTTACCCTGGCAAATAACCACAGATTCAACGTAAACTCCAGTCCCATGTGAAACTAAACTGAATAAAGTGTTTTCAAACGTTTGTATGAACTATCCACCTCATCCCTGGGGTCTCTGCTGTATAAATGATTAAGATATAACTTCCTGTCAGACAGGAAGTAGCAGTAAGCATTGGTTAACCATGGTAGTGAAGCATGGACCATGGTTTATTTGAAAGTAATTTGCATTCAGTTTGGCAGATAAAACACTGTTATTGTTTTGTTTAATTTTATTTAACAACCATAAAGTTTATTAAAATAGTCGTGCTGAGTTCAGGGACTTGTTGTGTTCACGGCTGCAGGAACAACCAGACCACATTAAACCAGTGGCTACAACAACAGAGTTTGAACAAGGGCCCAAAACAAAAAGAGTTCCTGTGAAAAGACGTATAGTTTCATCTCCTACCTACAGATGAGGAATTAAGAAGAATGTGGCTGAAAAATGTGAACTTGAAGAGATCACCCAAAACTCTGTCTGTGAGCTCATTTCACTTTGTTGACAAACGGCAGATGGAGGAAAACCTGCATCCTACTTTGTGTCTGGACAACAATAAACCACTGGAGAAGAGACGCTGGATCCTCAGAAGGATTGAAAACAGAGAGGAGAACATCAGGTCTGATTTCAAGTGTATGGAGGTCACAGCTTTATAGTATTTGTTCATCTTCAGTTTTATGATTTTCTGTGTAATTAACCCAAGATCAGTGATGGAGGATTTTAAGTCTTTGACTGGCTCTGTGTCTGATTTAAGGTAAATAAATTTCTGCCCCACCTCCTTTGACAAAACACCACCGACTTTATTACTGTGCAGATACTGATCCACCTCAGAGCTTTTCAGGTTGTTCATCACTTCACCGTCAGAAGAACTGAGTCAGTGATGTAGCTAAATATGCTAGTACAAACCGGATTCCAAAAAAGTTGGGACACTAAACAAATTGTGAATAAAAACTGAATGCAATGATGTGGA
>JARVGQ010000781.1:5570036-5581542 GCA_031762355.1 Hypsolebias martinsi
ATGTATGTTAGCACACCCGTTCTTAAGTCCGAGTTGCTGTAAGTCGAGGGCGCCTTAAGTCGAGGACTACCTGTAAATGTATTTTAAAAAGTGGTGTTTTTAGCTTCTTCCTTCATTTTCTTGGTCTGTCGGCTTCCAGCACCAAGAGGCTTATCGTGGATGTGATCCGGTTCCAGCCTGGAGAGACCCTGACTGAGATCCTGGATTTGACAGCCAGTCCAGAGCAGGTCAGGTCCTCATCTGATGATACGAGCCTTTTGATTCTGTGGTTTTGCTGCTGAACATTATTAATAATTCAAACCTCTTCACTGCAGTGTTTGTTTAATCGAAGTGGATAAATCCAGCTCTGCCTTCAGGCAGAGAACAGGAAGTCGTTTCTCCAACATGCTAGATGACAAACACTGATTTCATTCTGTAATTTCTAAAGTTCAAACCCACTTCCCAGCACGTTGACAACATCCTATTTGGGGAAAATGGAAACATGTAGGACCTAGAAATGATGGGAGAACCTCTGCTGTCATGTCTTTTAGCTGCAGCTCCTTTTATCTACAAGAAGTGATCACAGTACTGTAGAATTGTTTACAGAGGCTGAGTGAGTACCATGAAGGTGCTCTTTCATTCAGCATGTTAAATATTTGAGTTGAAGACGATCTGAAGTCCACGCTGTGTTTTCAGGAAGCAGAGTATCAGCGGGCCATGCAGAGGAGGGCCATCAGAGACGCAAAGACTCCAGAGAAGATGAAGCAGGTCAAACCAGTGGTGGACGACAGCCTGACTCTGCAGGGCAAAAAGGACAAGATCAAGAGTAACCTGCAGAGGCTGGCAGAGCTGGGGAAGGTCCACCCCGAGAACCGCTACCAGGACCTGATCAACGACATCGCCAAGGTTTAAACACTGTCTCACTCCAACAGGAGAGCTTCAACTGAAAAGCCTCGTCAGCATTTAAAGTCCGTGTGTGTGTGTGTGTGTGTGTGTGTGTGTGTGTGTGTGTGTGTGTGTGTGTGTGTGTGTGTGTGTGTGTGTGTGTGCGCAGGACATCAGGAACCAGAGACGGTATCGGCAGCGCAGGAAGGCGGAGCTGGTGAAGCTTCAGCAGACCAACACAGGCCTGAACTCAAAGACCAGTTTTTACAACATGCAGATCGACTCCTACAACCAGTACATCAAGACCTGCATGGACAACCTGGCCAGCAAGGGCAAGTGAGTCAGCGCCAGCCAGCACGTCTCCCTGAACAACCGTCACCTCTCGTTACTTTGTGTAGTTAGTGTCTCACCTGCAGTGGATGTACATCTCCAACTGATCAAGTTGAGCCATCGTATGACAGACACCACGGCTAACAGACGTTAGCCAACAAAAATAATTCAGTTTTTTATTACATGACGTATGTAAACTTTATTTTTTCTGGGCCATAACTTTTGATCTGCTCAAATTAATTTAATGAAACTTGATACACACATGTATCATCACAAAACAGTGTCACGTACACTTTTCGTCACCCCAGCTTCAAGTCAAGGCCACAAATCAAGGTCAAAGATGTATAAGGTATTTGCTTTCTGGGGTGTAAATTCTGATCCAATCAGTATAATTGAACAAAACTTGATAGACATTTGTAACACCACTAGACAGTGTGTTTCATATTCTCATCATCCCAGCTCTAAGGTCAAGGCCACAAATCAAGGTCAAAGCTATACAAGGTCTTGTTTTATCCAGGTATTGATATAGATTGCCGTCCACTCTGCAGGTGTGTAATGTGCCGTATTGTACTCTACGTACTCTTGTTCACGTGTTGTGCTAAAATATGCAGGTGTGGTAGAAGCTGAGGGTCATTCACAACACATACCGTAATTCCCAGACTATTGAGCGCACCTGAATGTATAGATATGTACACAGAAATATTTTTAAAATATTTTAATTAAATATGTACCAGTAACTTACACAAATACGTACAGTAAATATTTTTTCTGAACAGTGCCTGTAACACGGTTTGTCATTCCCCGATCTGTTACGGAGGCGAGATCTGTAGTGTAGCTCATTTGCGCATGCGCTAAAGGAATACTTCCGGGTCGCACGGATCGCCGTTGAATATGCTAGATTAAGGAAAATGTACTGGTATAATTCTGTTTATAAATAAAAACTGTCTTAATTTACTTAGAAAAGTACCTTATGTGCTCTATCTCCGCCGATCTTCTTGTTGCTAATTTACACCACTCGTATTTCTGTTAAAATCATTGACATATTTACGTCATGGTTTAAATGATATGCAGCTTCACCACTGAGTGGTGCTGTTTCACCATGGAAATAATTCATTCTGGATCTTGCAGGGTTTTTCTCATTCAGCCCAGGCTGGGGGTCAGGTCTAATGCATCGCATGTCATCTTAACCAATGATTGTAACGGAAATACGAGTGGCATAAATTAGCTACATCAAGATCGGTGGAGATGGAGCACATACTTTTCTAAGTAAATGAAGACATTTTTATTCATAAACAACGGTGATCCGTGCGACCTGGAAGTACACTACAGATCGTGCTTCCATAACAGATCGAGGAATAACATGCCTGGTAAAAATAAATAAATGAAAAATACAGTCGCCTGCCAGGAAGTCATTGATCGCTATCTTCATCTTCCTCCTGCACATTGCACATGATGAAGGAGGATGGAGGACAACTTGTGCTGCCGAAACCTGGGTATGATGGAGGATTTTTTTTCACCCTGCTCATCTGTCAGGATCCACTGGCAGACTTGAGCAAAAGTTGCTTTTCGCATGCAGCCAGCTCTGGTAAATAATTTCTCGCCTCCAGTCATCCAAACCTCCCACTGAGCTCAGAGCGCCACATTAACGCACGATTCACACTGATGTCCAGTGGCTGTAAAGACTTCATGGGGTATTCATGGGAGGAGAGAACCTGTTCGATAATTTCATAGGTCAGATTTATTTTACCTTTATTTATACAGGTAATCTCATTGAGTCACGAGGACCCACCCCCCCAAGAGAGACTTGTATTGGGCAGCTAATGTGAGCGCCTGGGTGTGATGAGGTGAAATGTTTTGGCTGCATGAAGCTTGTTACCCGTTAAAAAAATCCATAAATTAGCCGTAGCATTCTATAAGATGAGGTGTTCAAAGTGTGTGGAAAAAGTAGCGGCTTATAGTTCAGAAATTACGGTACTCTTGAATGTGGTATTTTCATGATTTGACCTCAGCAATGACAAATCTGTCATCTAAATATGTGAAGCAGCTGTTGAGAGCCTGAAGTGATTTATAAAGTGTTGACTGAAGCCACAAATGAAGGGACGAGATGATGGATATTCTCCTGCTGCCCCTCAGGCCGAATGCTGCTTTTCAGCACCACTGCATTGCTTTACAAAGTAACGTAAAACATTAAGTTCCTAAAATATACACATTTAAGAGCTGTCAGAGCACACTTATATGTCCTAAATTATTTGCATTCATGAGTAAGTTGGTTGGAGAACACAGGTGGAGGGAGGACAACGAGGTTTGCTCTTATTTGTAGCTGACAAGTTTTGGTGCTGCAGTTTGAAGCAGCACATCATCAGCTGAGTGTGAAGAAAGGCATCATGGGATTGTTGTACACTGCAACAGAAGGACAGAGACAGCTCTGTGTGCTGACAGATTCATCTTTATATTTTGTTGTTTTGTTCCTCTCAGGTTGTCTAAGAAACTTGGAGACAACAAGACCAAGAAGAGCAAACAGGTTTCACAGAAATACACGGCGGCCCGGCTCCATGAGAAGGGGGTTCTGATCTCCATAGACGATCTGCAGCCCAACCAGTGAGTTCTGCACAACCTTAGTTCAATCTGTTTTAATCAGCCAACATGTTTATAAATCTCATTTGTTCTGCTGCTTTTTCCTCACAGGTACAAGAATGTTATTTTTGAGATCTCTCCATCAGAGGCTGTTGGAGTGTTTGATGTGAAAGCCAAGCTCATGGGCGTCCATTTGGAGACGTTACAGTTAGAATATCAGGTACTGGGCTGTCCACTTATCAAGCTGTACCTTGTTGTCATGACGCAGAGTGTGTAACATGATTTGAAGGTTTGAGTACAATGACCTCGACCGTCACTTCTCCACATGAGATGATTTTAGTCAAAGGACTTGTTTACACGAGAACAACATCTGGAAACGTTGGTGTTTTTTTCTATGTTTATATAAACAAAAAATGAGCAGGTTTACACAAAAACACTGTAGTTTCCATGTCAGTTGTGTTGCCAGATCAATTCATTTTATTTATATAGCGCCAAGTCACAACAGAGGTTGTCTCAGGACACTGAACAGAAACATTCATATATAAAAATAATAATTAACATTATTTATCTGAGGAGCAGACTGCTTTGAATTTAACTTCATCACAGAACTCTCATCTTGAACAAGCATGAAGGAGACAGTGGAAAGAAAAAACTCCCTCATGAAGAAGAAACCTTTAGCAGAACCAGACTCAGGACAAGTGACCATCTGCTTCGACAGACTGGGTTTGAGAGGAACAGGATGGAGGAACAGATACACAATGGCAGGTCCAGGATGGAGGACATCAGATGTTCTCTAGGAGGAAAAAAGACGAAAATCAAACGTTAAGAAAGAATAATTACAAATACAAACTATTCATTTGTATGTACAGTATTTATAACTGTTCATTTGATGGAATGAGGTCAGTATGTTCCCAGTAGTCTTAAGGTTATAACAGCATAAGATAAGGGACAGCTCAGGAAACCCAAGACAACCCTAACTATAGGATTTCTCAAAAAGGAAAGTGTTAAAACTGGACAATGTGTCAGCCTCATGGACAGAAACTGGAAGTTGTTTCCACAAGAGAGGAGCCTGAGAACTGAAAGATCTTCCTCCCATTCCGTTTTTGGAAACTAGGAACCACAAGTAAACCTGCAGTCTGAGAGAGAAGTGTTCTGTTAGGAAAGTATGGAACAATACTGTTATATAAGATGGAGCTAGGTTGTTGAGAGCTTTGTAGGTTAGAAGTAAGATTTTGAATTCGATGCTGGATTCTGAGTCTTCGAGGCTCAATGTGATTTATCTGTTTAAATAAAGGTTGAATGAATAAATATGACAGAGAGCCAATGGTGAGAAACTAAAACTGGAGAGATATGATCTCTCCTATCAATATGTATAAAATGTAAATGATATAAATGTAACATTATGACAATCCAGCTCAAGACTTAAAACAAAACCCCAGTATCTAAATGTATTCATAAGTTGGGTGTCTTATTGTAGTTTTTATAAAAAATAATAATATTAAATGAATTATTAATTAAGTTATTATTATTAATTATATTATATTAAAAAATAAAACTTAAAGGAAACAAAGAAGCCATATAATTCACATAACCTCCTCTGTAATAGCTTATCAGACACATACAATAGAAAACAGCAGGAGGTGCAGAAAATAAAAGAAGGTGAAGAGGAGGGAACCATGACAACCTGTGGAGTATTTCTCTCCAAACCTCTTCTCAGTGATCCCCTGCAGGGACACAAGAGGCTTTTGTCTACAGGAAAAGGTCGGCACAATAAACATATGCACAAAACCAGACCTCATTAAACAGTCAGATTACTCGAAAACTGGAGAAGCTCTAGGGTTTATATCACATCAGCTTCTCCAAACATTAAAAGAGACAGTTCAGGTCTTTTGAAGTGGTGTTGCGTAAAAAGGTTACAAACAATTATCTTATTTGTCATAGTTAGCTGAAGAACCTCAGAATGGAGAAATAAGAGTTTCATTTTGACTGGACTCATGAGCCGACAGTCGGAGCAGGGCCAAACCCCAAACCACTGCTAACTTTAAACCAACTCCAATCTCATATTTTATAGTAGATAAATAGGTTCCATCCTATAAAGCCTCTCCATCTTATACCACTTATCTGTAGTGAAGTCACAGAGGCAACAAGTCCAGGAGAGAAATCCAGACATCCATCTCCCAGCGACACTTTCCAGCTCGTTCTGGGGACCCTGAAGAGTCCCCATGTCAGAGAAGATAAAACAATCTCTCCAATGGGTTCCGGGTCTTCTCTGGGGCCTTCTACCAGTGGGACATGATGGAAAACCTCTACAGGGAGGCCTGCAGAAGGCATCCTAATCAGATATTCAAACCACCTCAACTGACTCCTTTCGATGCAGAAGAGCAGTGGCTTTATTCCAAGCGCTCCTCATCCTGTCTCTGAGGCTGAGTCTTTCTGAGTCATTCTTTCGGTCATGATCCAAACTTCATGACCAGAGTGAGGGTTGGGACATAGACGGACCAGTAACTCAAGAGCTTTGTCTTTCGACTTAGCTCTTTCTTTACCATGACCAACTGAAGCAATGCCCTTATTACGGAGGACGAGACCCCCAATCCATCGATCCATCTCTCACATCATTCTATCATCAGTCGGTAACAAGATGCCCAGATAATTAAACTTCTCCACTTGAGACAAAGACAACAACCTCCATCTGTGGACCCAACACCTGGGAGGAGGACCACCAAGGTCAGGTGCTATGGATGCCAGGGAGCAGACGAGGGAATGTTCCTGGCTACGCAGGCAGCACGAACTAGCTAGCACATATAAAACATCAAATTCATTTAACATTGCATGATTATTCCAGCTGAGATAACATGATACTCCTCCCAGAAGTACATCAAAGCTGCACCAGAAGTGCTACAGCTACCTGAGTCAGGTCCTCTGGACGGGTTCTTCTTTGTTGAAATGTTTTCTTTGATCCAAAAGTCTTCTTCAGTCTGAGGCGCTGCAACAAACTCCATCATAAACATTTTATTTATGCAAACTAAGCCTGAGTTATTTCAGTTATTAAATTTGTTTCTGTATTTTTGTCCCAGTTTAGTGTTTTGGATAAGCATCATAAGCATACCAGCTCCAGTTTACTGAGATGCATCAGTACGGTAATTGTTTTATACTCACGTCACAGTCCTTTGAAATGTAACTGAATCAAATCATGAGGTGTCTAAAGAGTCCTACTCCTTCGAGCTGTCACATATAATAGTCTTATGAACTGTGTAATGCAATGTAAAAGTTTACAAGCAGTGTGCATCCTCTGTCACTGAGGGATTTGAATAGTGAATGTTTTAAGTTTTCCAGATGAGTGTTTTTCTTGACTGGATTTGAACAGGGAATGCAAGTGACACACTGAAGTGTGTAGGTGTCACCCTGTGTATAAGAACAGAGAGACTTTTTTTTGTCTGAGACGATGCAGGATGACAGATCCTGGTGAGTGGAGGAAGCAATTTTATCCTCCACCAGACCAATGGCAAAGCCATGGGGTGGCCATAGATTAATTTTCAGCTACCCCAATAATTTGAGGAAAATTTACTTTTAAGCAATATAAAACTAAAAGGCATAGTTTCCTCAAATGACAGGAGTGGCTGGTTTACATATATGTATATATAAGGTGGTAACCATCTTGGATTTTGACGTGGTAAACCAATTTGTGAAGTGACCTTTCTCACGCCTTGATGTAGCCACACACCAAAATGGATCGGGACTTATTTTCACCTTATCATACTCATAACATGCACGGATGAAAGGACAAATGGAGGATATGTACATGTCCCGCTCTTCACTTTGCTAAGGGGGACAATAAAATTGAGGTCACTTTTTATTTAAATTTTTTAAACAGGAGTTGGTGATGGACGGCAGCAATCTGCTCTGGTCTTGGTTATACTCGGACTAGCCTTTAGCTCATTAATCTGGTTATGGCAGTGACGTGCAGTCAGGGGAGGCAGTGCTGCACCTATCCCCTCGTTAAGTCAAACTGTTGTCTGAATTATTTCAACACTTCAGTGGTCAAAATCACAAAATTTACGCATTGCCTGTTCAAACCATGCAGGGTGAGGCAGTTTAGTGCTCTGGTTCACCTCTGGGGGCGCTGTGTCACATACAATATATAAAGTAGACGGATGGCACATGCCCATTTCTGTCTCTCTTTATACCGCCAATATACATGTTTGATTACACGTGCTTCATGGTTAAAATACAAAGGGTGAGGCAGAAAGTACCTTGCCGCACCAATAGGGGGCAGTGCTGTGCATTCTTCTGTTATGCAGAGGGGTGGAAGATCGTATCTCAAAACTAAAGGATTTTTCTAAAAACTAAACATCATTTTTCCAAACCTATTCATCTTAAAATAAAGGTAAGATAATATGTTTTTTTATTTGTTTAAAAAGAGAGGAGTATGGGGTTGATTAAAGCATAATTAGATGTATTTTTTTTATTAAAAAAAAAGGCTAAATTGAAATATAAGCTTCTATTTTGGGTTCATATATGTGAGCATCCGAGTCCAGATGGTCAGTGCCTCACCTGTCACAAACTTCCCTGCACATCACTGGCTGTAGATAAACAATTCTTCCAAACTGAGGCCACCTATCGAGGAATATACAACATTGTAAGATATTGCTTACAACCTTTCCACAAAGTCCACTTCAAAAGCTTTGAACTATTACTAAGCTTAGGTTCTCTGTAGATATTCATGCTCACTTTACTATTAAAAAAAAAAAAAAAACAGTATAATATCAGCCAGGTAGCTTTTGATCAGATACATGGAGACGTAAATAAATTAACATGCTGAATATTGCAGTACTTACAGTACACACAACTCACAAAGGGCATGTGAGAAGTTCCAGCACATTAAATCTGACAGGAGCATCTACATATGTTTACTGTGACGGATTTAGATGTTACAGCGACTTAAGCTGCAAGAAAAATAATCCTAACATGTCCAGGATAGTATTTGCTGCATGTATACAGAAACTACGTTTAAAGGCTTAAATATCCTTATGGATATTTATATAGTAAATTTTACACAGTTTTTTGTTTTGAAAGTAAATTTGTGAGAACAAACAACTCTGACCTGGAGTTACTCTAGAGCCAAATAGTGCCAGATTTCAAGGTATTCACACACATACAGTATTCATTTGCTTACACTAAGCCTCCAGTGGTTCATGTTGTAAACAAGCATGTGTGACAGTAATATACAATAAGCATATGCATCTTTATTTTAGTCGCAGTCTCATCGAAGCCTAAAATAACCATGAATCACAGAACGCCCACACATACGCTCTCGGAGAAAACGTCCTCTCACAGCAGCAAGCTTGTGACATGAATTGAGACTGATTCAGATGGTTGAGTTCAAGCAGGATGATTAATTTTAAGCGCCGTCATTATAGTAATTACAACACAGGACAACTTTGTTTATCCACTGTTAAGGCTGAATAAATAAAACGTGCAGATGTTTCTCAGCAGATAAACAACATTTAATTAAGGCAGTTCGTCATTTTAAATAAATCCTTCTTTTTCAATTAAAATACTGATGTTTTTAACCTCAAAAATGTCATGTAGAAAAAAAAAATTAAAGAATTAACTAATAATCTGGTAAATAAGTTGTTTTTACCAACAAATCTAGTTGATGGTGAACTTTTGATTCTATTTCAGAAAGCGATGGTGGTTACATTGAGCTGGGAGGGCAGGAAGTACTGTGGCACCACTTTCTCCACTACAGTGATGGGTCTCTCACTGAGAGATCAGTTCAGTCACCCGTTATACTCTCTTGCCTTTTGATATTTAAAATGTGTTAACAAAACAACCAAAAGCCTCCAGCTGAGGCAGTGTATGAGTAGAAAACTGGCAAACAGAAGTCATTGTTCTGTAGAAGCTTAGCATCAGTTTTAGGATTAGTTTATGGTCCAGTGGACCTCTACAGTCTGGTGGTCTGCTGCATTATGACAGTATTACAGCAGTCGTGCAGTGCAAGTGATGTAAAACTGTTGACAACAAAGATCAGAAGCAGAGTGGGACGGCTGCTCTTGATCAAATCACAAAACTTGCAATCGGATCAGGACATCCATAAAAATAAAAAAAATACAGCAAAACGATGAAGGTATTTTTCTGTTAGCAGACTGCAGGTAGAACTTTTGCTGTTCTAATCAATAAAGGAGATTTTCCAGTTTTTATTTTTCACAAGCTACTCTGCATGAATCTATTGCTGCAACAGGAAATCAACTCATCAAGCTCGAGACACGTACTCAAGGTCATGTTTTCCTTGTAAAGCTTTCGTAAATAGGCTCAGTGGTTAGCACTGTTGCATCACAGCAAGAAGGTCCTGGGATCAATCCCTGGTTGGACATGGGGTCTTTCTGGGCGGAGTTTGCATGTTCTTCTAGTGCTTGTGTGGGTTTTCTCCGGGTACTCCAGTTTCCTCTCACAGACCAAAAACATGCATGTTAAGCTGCCTTCAGACACAAACCTCCCTTGCAAAAGATTGATGGATGTTTCTAACTACTGTGGCTGAGAATGTTAGATGTTTGAGTTCCCAGTGAGTTCTGAGGGGGCTGAATATACGTAGAGGGAGATGTAGGACTTCTGGTGCGGGCACCCTTTAACAGGTATTTACGCTAACTTAACCTGGACCGGCCTCACCTCACACACACACACATATAAATACATGAGTTCTTGTCGCAAACTTAATTCCTATCCCTCAAAGAAAGACCAAGAAAGAATCCAGTAATTTAAATATTCTGTAATGTTTCTTTTCAGTTTGAATTATGACATGGAAATTATGGCAGATATGGAATATGAATACACAGCCAGTATATGTATTTTAGAAAGTAAATGATGCAAATCTGAAGACTTTAAGAAGGAGTTTTAGATTCAGTTTGGACTAAGGTTCCTTAGCTCTTAATGTTAAAATTTAGGTAACTCCGCTGGAACTTAACAAGTGGTTTTCTCATCAGATGGAAGATGTTTTCATCCTACCACGGAGGCGTCCATGCTCATTACCATGGTGGATGCATGAAGGAAGCCACTACTTACTGTAAACGAATTGCCCTTCGGGGACCTAATAAAGTGAACTGAACTGAAGCTGGTGACCGGCTGTTCCCCGAGAAGGACGTTGTTTTTCAGGGCTGCGGTCCGTTCGGTGCATACCTTTTGCTCCTGGGTGTTTTGAGAAGTTTCAGGATGTCTACCGTCTCTCAGCTGGATACGTCTTCCATTACAGTACTGTATATGGCTGTTGTTTAGAGAGTTTTACCAACTCTCCACAACCACTCAGTCCATCTGCTCAGCTCAGCTCGGCTCCAAAGCCAACTTTTTACACCGGCTCCTCTCGCTCAACTGCTTTGCTGTTCTATTTATCTGACACCAGACTTCCCCCCTTAACGTTTAACCAGTCAGAGGGTTCTCACAGTGGGATTATCCCGACTGTATAATTTAATGTAATTAAACCTCCCTCAAGGTCTCAGAAGGTAATACGATGGCTTTTGTTAAAGAGTGACACCTTGTTTTACATAAACAAAATAATGTGTTTGAAATTCTGCTCAATTGAGGTCTTACTTACTTCATCACTATGACAATCAGTCCCTGTTGATAAGCAGAGGCGGCTCCAGGGGGGAGCTGGGGGGGGGGCTATAGCTCCCCCTGGAAAAGTCACAGCACCCCCTTAGCACCCCCAAGAAAATATCAGATTATTTTCTTTTTTCATCTGAGTTAA
>JARVGQ010000781.1:5675578-5686009 GCA_031762355.1 Hypsolebias martinsi
TATATGGATTAGAACTATACTAATCCTGTGCTGCATGAATTAATTACTGTTTTCTAACATAAATTTAAATAACCGTCTGAACCGTGCATTGAGGGCCTTGTGGGATGCACTGCAGTGTTCTGAAAATTTGTGAATTGAAAGAACTAACAAGAGCAGAGCTGAAAGCCACAGACAGATTAGGGAATTTAAGAAGTACTGAGTCTTACACCAACAACTGCAATAAAAGTGTTGTTTAACAGTACACTCTGTTTAAATAGCTCCCAGTTCGTGCTGCATGTATTTGTTATTAATCTCCTTTCAGCATAAAAATTCTTAGTTTCAACATGACTCAAGGGATGTTTAACATCAGTACCGCTTGCTAAAGCTTAAAAAGCTCTGCAATAAAACGTCAGTGCAGTACCTGTTTCTCTGCATTTCCTTTCTTCTTTTTCCCCTTCTCGTCTACATCACTGCCCTCATCCTCATCGTCCTCATCGTCCTCATCCCCTGATTCATCCTCAGATTCAGAGTTTTCCTCCTCCTCCTCTTCGTCTCCTCCCTCTGACTCTTCATCATCTGACAGCAATGGCCCACTGTAGTCAGAGATGAGCAGAGCTTGCAGGCCGTTGTCTAAAACTATGTACCTGCAAGGTCAAAGGTGAAACAGCACAGACATCTTTAAGAAACTGCAGTATCACTGCTTTTTCCCTTCTAGCTTGATTGTGAACAGGCTGTTAAATCATGCATTACTTGAAGACTGTGTCTTGAGGCTTGTTCTGTGCTTCTTCACAGCATCTTTTCTGTGTATGCCCTACAGAGGCCTGAGGCACTGACGTGTGCTTAAAGCATGAAATCATATCATCAGACTACAATAATAATAATAATAATAATAATAATAATAATGCATTGAGCCAGCTGGAAAAGAGACTTGATATCATTTGTGTATTGGGGTTAGTAGATCTGGGTCATTTTCCAAGTACTTTCACATTTGCGACTTAGAAAGTAGTATCTGTGTTTCTTTGCAGATAGTCAATCAAATTAAAAAGTCATGGCAACAAAAACTGCTCAACAGAACAGAAGTGAATAAACCATGAGAATGTCAACATGTGGTATAAAGTCTAAGTGAGCTACTTCAGCCTTTGTTACCTGTACTTCTTAGGATCACTGGGTGACTTGATGATCTCACTGTCTCCAGCATTGTCCTCCCCATCTCCTCCTCCACCGCCCTGTTCTCCAGAAGCCTTGTTCTCCTCCCAGGGTGGCGAATCCTCCCCAGCTGAGGCCCCTGATTTGACTGAACCCGAAGAAACAGCTGTCGGGAGGTCCGATGATTTATTTGTTTGTGGCATCTTCAGCAGAGGCGGCGACAATCTGGCACTGCAGACTGACGGCAGAGCACGACTACAAACAGCAGGACAGCCGACTGTCAAGGGTAGTTTAGCTCTGAGCACGGAAACACACCGTGTCAGCCTGAACAGAGCAATGATGGAGACCCTTCCTCACAGATGAGTATGGCCCTAAAAACAAGTGAATAAAATTAGAGAAAATTCCATTTTCTTCAGAAATGCTGCATAAATGGTGAATGATGAAACTTGAAGATTAAAAAAAATGATTAAGTAGCTGAAACTGAGTTGTTAAAGGTAATAAAAGCCAAACAGAAGCTAATAGCCAAATGTAGCATTATAGTTGCTAAAAGTAGCAGAGCAGTAGCTAAAAATATCACAGCACTAGCTAAAAGTAACAGAGCAATTGTTAAAAGTATAAGAGCAGTAGCTAAAAGTAGCAGAGCACTGGCTAAAAGTAGAAATATGGTAAGATAAAAGTAGCAGAGCAGTAGTTAAAAATAGCAATATGGTAGCTAAAAGCAGATCAGTAGCTAAACGAAGCCATATGGTAGCTAAAAGTAGCAGCGCAATAGCTAAAAGTAGAAGAGCACAGGCTAAAAGTAACAAAGCAGTGGCTGAAAGAACCAGAGCAGTAGCTAAAAGTAGAGAAGCAGTGGCTAAAATTAGCAGAGCAGTAGCTAAAAGTAGCAGAGCACTAGCTAAAAGTAGAAATATGGTAGTTAAAAGTATCAGAGCAGTAGCTAAAGGTAGTTAAAAGCAGATCAGTAGCTAAATGAAGCAATATGGTAGCTAAAAGTAGCAGAGCAGTAGGTAAAAGTAGAAAAGCAGTGGCTAAAAGTAACAGAGAAGTAGCTATAAGTAACAGAGAAGTAGCTAAAGGTAGCTAAAAGTATCAAGCGTAGTAGCTAAAAGTATCAGAACAGTAGCTAAATGTAGCTAAAAGCAGATCAGTAGCTACAAGAAGCAATATGGTAGCTAAAAGTAGAAGAGTAGTAGCTAAAAGTAGCAGAGCAGTAGCTAAAATTAGAAAAGCAGTGGCTAAAAGTAACAGAGAAGTACGTAGCTATAAGTAACAGAGAAGTAGCTAAAGGTAGCTAAAAGTATCAGAGCAGTAGCTAAAAGTATCAGAACAGTAGCTAAAGGTAGTTAAAAGTAGCAGAGCAGTGGCTAAAAGCAAAAGAAGCATAAGGCATAAACAGAGCAAACATGCTGAAGCAGATTTTAAAGGGAACCACAATAGGAAACTACTGTATTAGTAAATAAAGTTAAATATTTTTCAAATACAGAAATCAAGGCACCCATCTCCTGAATGAGTTGAACGTTTTGAAATATGAACAACTTAAAATGCACAGCAGAATGATGAAACGGTTAGATTACAAAAAAACCGTAGAGAAAAATACAAATGCAGGGAAACTGTTTCACTGCCTTCAGCATTCACACAACAGAGACTGAGTCTGTGACATTAGGTGTTAGCTGAACTGTCAAACACACGTTCACACCAGTCTGAAAACACAATACACCTATTCACATGGACGGTCTGGTGCTTTCGCCTCTATTGAACTGGATGACAGCTGAAGTCCAAACCAGCCTGACCGCCCTGAACCCACAGAACAACACTCACCACCCGAGAAGTAGCTTCAGTTTATGTATTTAACAGCCCCGAAGAAACAGCTGTTCTTTACACAGAACTAAACTGGTGTAGTTAAACACGAGAATAGTAAGTCAGCAAATTTAAAGTAGTTCGCTTAATGGTTCATGAGTAAGTTAATCCAAACCGAAGCATATACAAATGTTTCCAAACGCCGAAAAGTTGCATCCATACCTTCTTTCTTGCTAGCAAAAAGGTCTTAGCAGTTGCCGGTCTAACAAGCAGCGATGTGATTGGCTGCAGCGATCAGGGCCCCCTTCAAAGCGCCCTCTGATTGGTTCTACAAGGAAAAAGGCGTGGTCTAAAAGCTATAACGTGTGCTCCGGGTGGGCTGTCGGACAAACGTCATGTCGAGAACATTATAACGTATCAGCGCTTTATAACATTGTAACGCATAACTTAATATTGTATGTGTTGTATCGTATAAACCAAAAAATAGGCTGATGTGAGTGGTTTCATCGTAATGTAACGTGGAGTGGACAGGAAGCAGCTGCTTGCTGCTAGGCCATCTGTCTCTGATTATGTTTGCTTGAATGAAAGTGTCCAGCCGGCCTCTTGTCATCATCACTAAATGTTTTAATTGATCTTTTTTTAATTTAGCTGGTCACAGACGTATTTAAAGTTAAACTGTCTTGTCAGATAAGCTGGTCACTGCTCTCCTCCAGAGATTGTTGATGCACCTGTTCAAGGGTCCAGGGCAGGATACTGGTGACCAGTAGGTGGCAGGCACAGGCCACGAGGCGCTGGGATAATTTACTCATTAGGAAATTTTTCAAGAGCTTTGACAAAATGTGTGTTTGCACAAGATTTGAAAAATGAGTTAACTCTAAAAGCAGGTAAAAAAAAGTAGAGAGAGTAAAAATATAAAGTGCCTTCGGGGGAGTAAACAAATAGTTTCTCAATCCTTAAACCAGAGTCAAGCAGATAAAAACAAGCCCTTGTTGTGAATAAGCCACACTGACATTTATCCAGGGCTCTTCCTCAGCCTTTACTCTGCAGAGTGTTGGCATTTCACCTCTCTGCTGTGCCAATATGTCCTCCCCCTCACTCACCATCTCCCTTTCGCTCTCTCAGTCTGAAGCCAATCTGATTTGCCCCTGGGTCTGTGTTGGCAGAAAGAGGTGATAAACACCGCAACCATGACAACCGGCAAGCTGGAGACAAACGCCGGAGTTCTTGTATCCTAATGGCTTTGCTTGGCATGCTCTCCTCTTTTAATTCATCACGTCCAGCCTTCACCTGAGCTGATACTGGGGCTCTCGGGGCAGATAAAAGGTGGCACGACTCGTCTGCACTTTGAGCTTTCTCATCCAGTGTTTTTAAGATAAGCTGGTGGGATGTCTATCAGGCTGCGAGATGAAACAGTGTTAACACTGACATCACTTTAAACAGTGCTTTGACGTTAGTCAGTGAATAAATATTTCCTCAGTTTAATTAATGTTAACACAAATGTTAAATTCCTGACAGGCTGGAGTGAAAGTACTGACCTGGCTCAATAAGACAAGGGTCTCTCAGATATATCCTTTGGATCAAACGGCAAAGTTCTGTGACATGTACGCAAGCATGAAGCTTACTGAACTGTTGGAAAATAATATTAAGAAACAACCTCTAGGAGCTGTGCAGAAGTGCTTTTGCATGCCTTACCATGCAGAAGCTATCACAGCCAAATGGCAGTCTTTTGTCAGTGATCAATTGGACAGGCCCCTGCAAGCCACAACCTCCCCCCACCCCCCTACTTTAATTCCCATGCATATGGCCCTTTTCACTGGAAAGCACGTTGTGCCATCATAGCTGCAGCATGAGCACCACCCCTGTCATTTCTGGGCCCCTTTCTGTGACTGAACCCAAATTGAAGTTCAGATTTGGCACCCCAGGCCTCGCCAGGAAAAATCGTGTCTGTGTGAAAATGCGATGCACAACGCAGCCGGCTGAATCACGGTAGGTTTTATGAATTTGTCCCCCTCGGACAGCTTCCCGTGGAGCCGTTGGAGGCTGCGGCACAAACTGGAGTTTTTACCTTAAAGACTTCAAGGGGGCAAGGTTCCCATGGCAACTGATTTGAATCCTAATTAAAACAGGAGATTTGATTAATTAGCTCGACGATCAGCGTGTGAGTGTGTGTTTAGTGGGAGTTGGCGTGTTCTTGTGAGTCAACGAGCAGGGGGTGTTATGTGCCTATATATGTGTGTATTTATGTGTGTAATCATGAGCCCGTGGGTAATCCTGTGAATCACAGCATCTCCTCTGTGTGTGTGTGTGTGTGTGCTCATGTGTGCGCATGTGTTCCCTGTCTCCCAGGAGGCTTGTCCTTGCCTGCAGAACTGCTGTGTGAATCAGAGGTGAGTCCTCCGGAGTTGCCCTTTGCTTTAATCTGGAGCTAATGACAGAACCACCTGCCCTTCTGGCCATTCTCCTCCCCTCCTCTCCCCATTTCCTTCCCTGCAAATCACAGCCATGCCTCTCAACCCCCATGTGCCCACCACTCATTGTTTCTTTTACGCTCTCTCCCACAGTCAGTCTGTTGGTTTCCCTACCCTCCTTCTGTCCCTCTTCACTTCTGCTTGCTTTCTCCTTCTTCTTTCAGGATGCCCTTGTCTGCCACTCTGCGTGCCTCACCCTGCACTGAGTAACTAAGATACACCGGGGGCAGAGAAGACCCTAAAGAAACCAGGGCATGTGTATAGGGGACACACAACATGTAGCTTAAAGGAGATATTAAAGGATGGAGGGATATGCTGGAAAGACAGACAGACCACGTTCTTGCCGTCGTCACTGTGTCCTCAAGTCTCGAGTGCGTGTGCACCCGCACGTGCAAGCCGATCCCAGTGGACGTCTTGTAAACAAACGCACAATTGGAGAGAGCCACAGCGCTGAGATGACCACTTTGTGTGATGTGCCCTTCGTGGAAGTGAAGATGGGGTGAGCGTGCAGAAGAAAACAAAGTGGATTAAATTAAAGAAACTGTGGCAAGGAAGCAAGTCTGAGTGAACGAGGGCACGCACGACCGTCAACGTATGAACGGAAACGAGGAGTTAAAAAAAAGAGGGAAATATAAAGAATGTAAGTAGAATCTGACAAAAATAGTTCAGTTTGGCCAAAAAAAAATACCTTAGAGATAGAGAATAGTGGAGGAGGAAGAAAGGAGAAGTGTTTGAAATGAAACAGCACGAATCCCCATCTATTTCAGCACTGGACAGTTCCACAGACAGCACTAGGCCAGTATAAATAGATCCCCTACTTTAAAGGCCCAGTCAACACTCCAAAAAAAAAAAAAAAAAAAGGTACTTTATGTGCTCAGAGCAGCTCCTGCCCCTGAAGAAAAGACACGCAGGTATCTGATGGTGCCTGATAACCATCTTTTCTCAGTTCCTCTCTGTTTGTTTTCTTAGTTTAGGGAGCCTCCACAGTTCAGCAGCAGTGTTTGTTCCTGCCACATTCTCCTTCATGGGCCATGGTGTGCTCAACTTTTTGATTTTATTACATCACTGAGCTGGCACTGGCAAAAAAAAAAAAAATCAAAGTAATCTTTAAAATGTGTGCATCATTGCAGTCTTTATGTGCATCAGCATCTCTGTGTGTTTAAAAGGACTCAGTTAGTCTTCAGCCAAGGCATGACGCTCACGTGTCTGTCTGGGCACGGATGCTCTGTCTCTGCCGGCCTGTTTCCATTGCAAGCAAGCGTTAAGTAGCCTTGAGGGGAAGCTATAATAAAGACTAATGCACCTGAGAGCCCTGAGATTTAAAACCATCATCGACATCTCCCTCATATTACTGGAACCTTCTCTGTTACTGTTTCTGATTGGAATCTCCAAGGAGAGCTTCCACCCTCTGCACTGCCACAGGGAGGCTGGGAGGAAGGAGGCGGGAGGAGGAGATGCACCTCTCATTCCCTCAAGGTGATTCACCTTATAATGTACGCAGAAATCAATGTGAAATTGAACTGAAAATTGAACTTTCAGCTCCGTAATGTGGGAGACATGTTTTATTAAATCCTTTCCTATAGCCATGAAACTGGCTGACTTGATGTTTGGATGCATATTTTCAACACCTTGGCAGCTCGGAGTGTTTATTTGCGACCCTGCTGGACCCCAGGTTTTACAGGGGCCCTGCAGCTGTCACTTAGAGGCAGTATTGATGGCTCAGCATCCACCTAGCAGGTTGTGATTAGCCAGTGTATGGAGCTGAATTCAATGCCGGTGGGAAGTTGAGGGGAGTATATGTCGCACTCACCACTACTACCACCATGTGCTAAATTATTGCTAATATCACATTTTCCCCAGGATAGTCATAAAATATAAAATAAGCCATGTCATAATGGACCTAAATGACTTTAACTCACTTTATTTTTAGGGAGTGCAGCATTTTAAAGCCTGTTGGGTCGTTTGGATAAGTCAGTTACTGAGCTGAAGATGTTTACAGGTTGACCAGATAAGTGGTTGGAATCGAGACGAGTCAGTCTTCACTATTTGCTATTTTAAGACTGAACTAACCAAATCAAACATGACTGGACTTCTGCATTCAGATGAAATTAGTGGTAAAAGTTCAAACAACTTGTACAAAGATTAAGTTGGGAGGCTTATTAAAATAACTTTAGGTTGCTCTATGAGTTTGGCTTCCTAAAATAATGTTAGTTGGTGCTAGTTATATGTATTTAGTGCTAGCTAACAATAGTTCAAGTTGTAAATATCTTATAACCCAGATTTTTTCAACTCAGCCTATTAATCGCTCTAATTGATAAATGAGTAATTTTAATCCATTTTATGGGTTTATGGGACTTGACCCAGAATGCTGGGTCAAACTAACCACCCAAAGCTACTCTGATCTGGGGAAGTCAGGGAGTGGTGGTGCAGAGGTTATAGAGGGTGGGCTTGTGAATGGAGGGTCACCGGTCAACTCCCCGGACCAACAATATCAAAATGTGGGTAGGAACAGTGAACACCCACATCTGCCTCCACCCTCATTGGCACCATTCGGGATCATGACCATGGCTCTCAACCCTCCAGCTGCTCCCGGGGTGCCTTAGATTGCAGCCCCCTGTTTCACATGTGTGCTCACATGTGCAATGGGAAAAATGCAGAAAATTAATTTCCCCATTGGGGATTAATAGAGTACAATAAAATAAAAAGACATAGAGCAAATTTACTGAAGCAAATGTTGAACGTTGAAAAAGAACTGAGGAGCTCTCTGTGTATTTCTATGGGGTAAATCTTTGTACGTAAAGGTACTGTAAATGTTTTAAAACATGTTAACGTTACAAAAATCAGAAGTTATATCTCCAATCTTCTAAATGAGCTGAACATTTTTTTAATGTATCATTGGTTAAAACAGCACTAAGTACGTTTATGTAGTTAGATTGCAGAAACAACCATACAAATAAAATCAGGAAAACGATAGTGTTGAATAACGTGAAGTAGAAACAACATTCACACAATGAGTTTCATTCAAGCTTTTTACATTAATGATGTTGAAATTGTCCCTGTTGGACAAACGTCCCCTTAGTCTATACCAAAATGACATAAAGCAGATGTTTTCAGATGTGTGGCTCAGTGATTTATTGTTTTTATGATGAAAATTACCTCCAGTGCCTTTTCATAATGTAGAAATGTATGGATAAATGTATTATTTCAGTAAATAAATGTAATTATCTCAACAGCATCTCCTTGTTTGTTTTATAGGAAGCCACCACACCAAGTAGCATTTTTTTTTAAGCAATGATTCAACTTTTACTGTTTACTTGCTTGTCCTTTTCCACTTTTCTAGCAGTTTGAACCATTCATATATCAAATCAGCTCATTCCGAACATGGAAGCTATGACTTTTGGGTTTTATATAATATATAAAAATTTTTTTAACATGATTTACAAATGTTTTTTCCCTTTGAAGAACTTAGCCTTTTGCTTTTAAAGTTCAAATAAAAAGTGTGGATGAAGTTGTTAAATAAACAGCTGAAGCGTTGCTGTAAGACGCATTTAGCTGTTACTGACACCAGCTGATGGTTTGCAGTTGTGGATACAGTTCTTGGTTTTTCCATAAACGTCTAATAAAATTTAATCCAAGCGTCTAATTTCTGTTTTTAGTTTATTTAATAAAACAGAATATTGTTTAAACTCCACACATTTCATTGTCAGAACCAGTCTGTAATGCTGTCAGGTCGTTACATTAAAAGAGTCTTCTCAGTTCTCTTCTTTTATATTGTGTCGATACAGAAGAAAATTCCTCCCTGGAGATGTTACAGAGAAGACAACGTAATACTAAACCCTACGTAATCCCTTTTACAGACACCTAGAGAAGTTGTTTGTGACGGCTGGAAGACAGAAAGTAAAGTCTAGCTGTGAAGGTGATGCATTGTGGGAACATCACGGTGCCATCCAGGGCACGCTGCCCTTAATTGATGCTCTACTTCCCTGATGCTACCGCTGTTCTCCGCTCACTGTTTCTGAGACTTGACGATCCCGCTCAAGTCTTTTTGTCTCTCCTTATCTACTCTTTATGTGAACAAGTTTGTCCTACATCTCCCTCAGTCGTTGCGTCTGAATCGGGGCTTTGTTTCGTTTGACAGTGAGGCACTGCGACACCAGCGTACATGATGCCGGTTTTCAAGTTGCCTTTCTTCTTGTTATAAATAGCCTGTTGAAAATAGAACAAAAGATGATTGTTAGCTGTGTGTCAAAGCCAACTTCATCAGTGGACTGCCAGCCCACTCCTTCATAACAGTGTACATATGTGCCAAAATGTGTAGTTCTTTCAGATGGACAAATGCTGTGCATGTGCAGTTCTAATTTTAGTCCTATCTGTGCATGGTTATATGCACTTTTTCTCTACGTATTGAAATGATTATTGTCATCAGGGTTATATGGTATTCGGCGTTTCAGCAGCATCTGGCTTTTGAACGCAGAGGCAGAAAGCATAATTAGCATTCAGTCAAATGACTCTGCAGTAGTTGTGGGTATTAACTGCAGACAATAAATTACTGGCTGGTTGCCACATGAAAAAGGATGAGAACACAAAAGGTAATGTTTTATTTTTTCTACAGCTGTAAAATAAACGGCATTATCTTGTTTTAAAAGTTTCTGCTCATCCACTCAAACATACATCAGTTTTTTAGGGATGCACGATATTATCGGCATGGTGTCTGTATCGGCCTATATTTGCGATAAAGTTAAATATCAGACATCGGCTATTCCATCAAAATAACTTACCAATATAAAAGGTGATGTTTCAGCACAACATTATGACATCGCACATGCCATTGAGTTTAGATTTGTGAAAATTTACAAATTTGCACTGTTCGAGTGTTGTCATTGTGCTAGAGTGAGTAAATGTCATGAATAAATTTGACATTAAACATAATCCAAGCTGAAGTGTTAAATCATTTTCAGCCCCCTTTTTGGCATCTGCATTTGGTAGCAGACCAAACTGACAAAGACCATGCAGAATAATGTAGTATTTTAATTCCACA
>JARVGQ010000781.1:5700875-5718129 GCA_031762355.1 Hypsolebias martinsi
TATATATATATATATATATATACTGTACATATATACATATACTGTATATGTATAAATGTATACTGTATATATGCCAGAGATGCGGTGAGAAGGACAATTAGTTTGATTAAAACAATGTCATTTTGCATGATAGATATAGTCAGAGCTGCAATCCTTTCCGAGTTAGCTTCTGTGTGTGTTTATGTGGAGGCATAAAACCATATTCTTCTCTGCATAAGCACGCGGGGTATTAAAAATGCACAACCGGGCTGGGTTTTGATGTCAAGTGAAAAGAGATCTGTTTAAAAGTCATGGTGCATAGCTGCAGAGGCTTTGGTGTTTGGCCATGACAAATAGTACTGGTTGAGCTGGTCATGTTTCACGTACCCACGCTCAAATACACGCATACACATTCACACCGCCGCACACGTGTGCACGCTTTTCACGCACAAATACGAGTTTGTGAGCAAACAACGTCCATTTATATATGTACACAAACTGTCCACACACAGGCAAACACAGCAGAGCTCGCTGCTGTGCACGTTGTTTGGTTGCTCTGCATTGCAGAGATCTGCTCCACTCTTCTTGTCTGCTTTCACCCACAGACAATCACCGTCTCTCAATGGACTACATCGGCAAGGGAAATAGTTAGGAGAGCAATACGTACAAAGTGTGTGTGTGTGTGAGTGAGCAAGGGGGAGAGGGAGAGGAGAAGGAAAGAAGAAAGAACAAGATGAGAAAGTAGGAAGGGAAAGAGGGACTGAAGAGGACAGAGGGAGATTTGAGGGAGGAAGGAGGAAGATGAAAAGAAGGTGAGAAAGATCAGCATGCGGGTGTTTCCAGGCTTAAGGCTGCTGGAGGACTTGTTCATTTGTGAGCGAGCCGAGGCACTTGGAGTGGATATGTGTGTGTGAACAAGCTCTGTAGGTTTCTGCCTGCTCTCAGACACGCGACGTCACCCACATGACTTGAAGCTCAATTCAGCGTCTGCCAAACAAGCACAGTTTAAAAAATGAAGATTTCTGTGCCTTCCACCGCAACATGACAATACTTATTTACAGAGCGGTGAAGCAAAATGGCGGATTACTTGGCATGTTGGCTAGGTGTTATTATAGTAAGCTGATATGTGTCTGTTATGGTGTCAATCTGCTGCCGCAGTAAGCTGGTGTGAAGACACTAAGATGGCAGGGACCGGCCTGGTTGACGTGCAAAACATCACAAGCCTTACAGCGTTGACGTGTGTGTGCGTGTGTCCGTGTGCACGCTTGTGGATGTTTTAAGGTGTTTTTGTGTGTACATTCAGCCCAAAAATAGAAAAAAAAATAAAATAAAATAAAAAAATAAAAATAAAAAAACACAATTAAAGCTAGTCAAATAGATAAAATAATCATCTGCATATAAATTGAATATCCTATTAGAAACATGCACTTCATAAGTCAGTTTTATTTTATTTGACAGTTCTTTTATTTTGACAGTCACAAAAAACCAGCAATTACAAAAATAAAGCTTTAAGCATTGTGTAGGGGCTGAGATGAGGTAGAGGCAGGGCAGCTGACTTGGGACCTGAAAGTCCCAGGTTTGATTCCCAGCCATTCCCACATAACGTTATGTCTCTGAGCAAAACACCCAAATCCTTAATTGCTCTCCATGCACCTACATAGCTGTCCACCGCTCCACCTGGGTGTATCTCAGGTGTGATGGGTTAAATGCAGAGGACCATTTTCACCATTGTATGGGAACATACAATGATGACAACGCATAGCACTTTATATTAAACTAAGATTATTTACGATATAAAGTGAGAGTTGGAGCCATTTTAGTCAATCCCATGGCCTTTTGAAATTTTGCAAGAAGTGTTAGCTCTCCAAGTATGTGCTGAGGATGACAACTACACCAGAATTTAGCTCATTATCAGAAAAACTGATGGAATCATATCTATTGATATATTTGCTAAGACTAGCTGTGGTAACCATATTGAACTGAGTTGACTCCAAACGTTAATGTTTTATATGTACGTTTTATGATTACCTTCCGTTTTCCTAAATTCCATCCTGTAGTTCATGAGATATTTAGCTAACAAAGCCATAGACACAAATATGTGCATGTTTTTTTTTTTTTTGCAGACATTGACGGATAGTCAGAGCTGAACCCAAGACCAAAACTATCCATGACTGCCTTCAGGCCCAGGCCTCCCTTGCAAAAGAGATTTGTGATCTCAACAGGATTTGCCTGGTTAAATAAAATAAAGGTTAATAAAAAGAGGTAATGTCAAAATTTAAACAACACATTTTGTGCAATCAGTTAGCTCTCCAAGTACAGATTGGGGATCAGTTTTGGCTGCTACTAAATGACATAACACCTTTCTATCTCAAGATACTCAAAACTCTTTACAAAACAATCTGTGCCTCATTAACAAATTCATACATCCCTCTACTATAGCTCTACAAAGAATAATCAGTGCTGTATCACATTTGTACACCGATGGGACACACACTGGAGGCAGTGAGGGGTTCAGTGTCTTGCCCAGGGACACTTCGGCATGTGACTGCTGGTGGAATCAAACCCCCAACTCTCCCATTGGAGGATGACTGCTTTAACCACTCAGCCACAGCTGCCCCCATTAGTTTAATATCCTTAAATCTGAGTTATAGCCACTTTTGCTTTCTCTAAGTTCAACTGGTTGTGGCAGCCATCTTGAACCAGGTTGACAAAAAAAGACAGCTGTAGATCTACACTCAATGATTAATTTCTCAAACATTTATTACAATCTGTTAAGTGGTTCATGAAATATTTTGCTAACAAAATATGGGTGGCTGAGTGGAAAGAGCAGTCGTCCTCCCATGCAAGAGTTGGGGGTTCGATTCCACCAGCAGTCACATGCTGAAGTGTCCTTGGACAAGACCTGAACCCCTCAATGTCTCTGATGTGTGTCCCATCGGTGTATGAATGTGTAAAACACTGATTAGTCTTTCTATAGATCTAGTAGATGCTGTATGAATGGGTGAATGAGGCACAGATTGAATGTAAAGTGATTTAAGTGTCTTGATAAGATAGAAAGATGATATATAAGTGCAGTCCATTTACCATATACCATAACACATTGTGCACATACAGTCACATAAAAGAGTAAAAACATTTTTCGCTCATCTGCCCTTGGCAGTAGGGGATAAAAACCAGCTGATATGCTGACCCTGCACTCCTGAAATTAAACAAGATAAGTAATTAAAGCACCAACGCTACATGTCATATTATGACCTCCGCTCGTCTTGCGTTTAGTGATTTTTAAGCAAATTTTCCATTTTCTAAAACTGAATACATCCCAGCTATACGTTCTGGACCGAGTCATGTATGAAATTCAACAGAAAGTAAGAATCAGCGTCTCTCTGAAGCAGCAATAAGACGGCTTTGACGACGCCACCAATTCTGATTTGTGAATGTGTCTCCCTGCTGTTTTCTTTTCTGTGGCGAGCGAGCCAGCAGCAGGAGGATTACAGCCCACCTCAGCTTTGGAATGCCTGGTGGCGTCTGCAGCGCAGCTCCCATCACCACCTAAATACCACAGCTGGTGGTTTTAGTATTGAGAGGCACTGGGCCACACAACTGTCGACTTTGCACTTCATTTATGATAAACTTAAGTCGCCGTTAATCTCCGCCTGTTGCCGTGTGTCGAACCAGGGTTTGGAACAACATGTTTATCTGGCGGGGAAGGCGAGTTGGAGTGCAAGCCAGGGGAAGGCACCCGTTCACAGAGATAACCCAGAATACCTTCTCTCCCTGCAAGCACCACTCTGAAACTGGGAGTGTGTTCATGAGTCTGAGTGCAGGACCAGAACTGTGATTTATGTGTCCCTGTGCACAGAGTGGGACGCCTGGACTCCAGCTTGTATTTTTTTTTCCAATTTCTGCAGTAATGGCACCCAGCAACTAAATCCACACAACTACAATGCAGGACACATTTTGAATTTCTTGCCAGCTACAAAGACGCTCTTAAAAACATTTATATTGGTTTGTCAAAGGATGGTTGTTAAAATTCAATTCCCCTTTGAGTCAATAAATTGTTTTAAAATGAAATTTTGGATTTATTTAACTATTTTGACAATAGAGAGGCTAACAAAAGATAAAGTTATGGACAGCCTGCACACTAACATGACATTGTGATATCTTCAAATGCAATTTTCAGTCATCAACACTTTAATTCTTCTTCCCCTAAATGTTGTCTGGCTATTTTAAACTGATGTTCTTTCAAACTGTTACCGTGTTAGTAACTAATCAGCCGTATCACTCATGGAGCATGAAGTATGGAGGAAAGGGTAGAACTCTTCAAAAAGGCTAACTTAATGGCTAACCACAATTTACCAGCCTTACAAAAATAATTCCTTGATAAAAAAAAACACACTGATATAATCTGTAAGAAACCGCTACACTTTCTCATGACAACATTTGTTTTGTTTGTTCATATTTAGTAGCCTACTAGATTTTAGTGTTTAAAAAAAAAAAAGTTAAAGTAAAAAAAACAAACAAACATACAGAACAGGTCATTGTCGGCTAGCCATTAGCCTAGCCTAGACTTTTGAACTTTCCTTCATACTTCATGCTGTATGATTGATGTAATGGCTGATAAGATAGCCTACTAATACTGTATACATATTTGACAGAACATCACTTTGCAAATGGCCATTTTGTCTTTTGAAGCAGAAATCTGGGTCAAACAAAGAACACGGATGACTTCAATTGACAATATTCCAGGTTTCCAGGTTTCTTTTCCAGGTCTCTCTTGTAAATGAGTCCTCGAGGCTCAATGGGATTAACCTGCCTAAATAAAGGTTGAATGAAAATTATAGCAATGATGTTGTGGAGGTTGCTGCTTTTGTCTCCATCCATGCATTATTGTTATTCACTTTTTCCTTTTGGGTCACGGGTACCCATATCCAGCCATCACTGGGTGAGAGGCAGGGGACACCCTGGACAAGCCTCCAGTCCATCACAGGGACACATAGAGACAAACAAGACAACCATTCACTCTTTCATTCACACCTAGACAATTTAGAGTTACCAATCAGACTAACATGCATGTTTTTGGTCTGTGGGAGGAAACTGGAGTACCCAACAATGCATGGAGAGAACATGCAAACTCCACCCAGAAAGGCCCCCGGGTGGAATTCAATCAGACGATCTTCTCTCCAAGAGGCGGCAGCTCTATTAACTGAGCCACCGTGCTGCCTTGCTGCTTTTAATTCAACCTATTTATTGCAACGTATTCAGGGATTGTAATTTGTAATTTTGGCAAAAAATGTTAAAGCCTCGTTAAACATCACCACCGTCTGCTCCCTCGGCGCAATAGACAGCAGCTCTCTGCTCCACACAGAGGGCTGTGGTAGCTCAGTGGTCTGTGGTTGCATCAGGAAGGACATCCAGCGTAAAAACAATCACCAAGTCTTCGAGCGAGGTAGTTTGCTCTGGTGACCCCCGAAGAAGGGAGCAGCAGAAAGAAGAAGAAACATTAGGTGGAAAATTATCTCGTAACAAATCTTTTTAATCCTGTCAGTCAGTATTTTACATTAACAACATTTTTAGAAGAAAGGGTGCTCCGGTTCTGAAGAACATGTAAAAGTATCTGCAGGTGATTACTGCATGTCAGCGTAGAGCAGGAGAATCAAACAAAAGGGGGCCAGAATTATAAACTTGGTCCAAGGCAGGAGTCAGGTTCAGTCGATACATTAACTCAAGTCAGACAGCCGACATCTTTTCTTGGTTGCAGGTTCATCAACAAGAGTTTAATTAGACTCAGTTGATGTTGTCTGTTGCTCTGTCCACACCACAATGAAAGACTACTGAAAAATCCAACCTCTTTTCTGCCTTCAAAGTTAAGCTGTCTGGAGGGGTCTGCACTAAATTAAGTTTTTAGTAGTTATCTTAAGCAAAGTAAGAAATGATTTAAAAAAAAAAAACATTTAAAATATCTTAGGGGTCCAGACAACATGTTAACAAGGGCCAAATTTGGCCCACGGGCCTTGACTTTGACACATCATGCTTTAATAGAAAGCCAAACGAGAATCCAGATAGGCTTGTGTTAGTGTTTATAGTGTTAATTAAAAAAAAAATCAGGAAAAACATGTACGTTTATGCTTTGTCTGCACGTGTGTGTGTGTGTGTGTGTGTGTGTGTGTGTGTGTGTGTGTGTGTGTGTGTGTGTGTGTGTGTGTGTGTGTGTGTGAGTGTATGTGTGTGTGTGTGTGCAGCTCTGCAACGAAGCGAGACAGGAACCCACGTCATTAGTATGGATTACACACAAAAGGGTCATTGCAATTTTAATGCAACCCGAAGCAATATTTAATTTTAACATTAAATGTTTAATTATAACGTTTATATGCTACATCTGCATTCTAATCACCCCAAAGTTAATTTATTACCTGTTGAAGCCAGAGATATTACAAAATCATCAAGTTTTTACAGTCTGTTAAATGAACTTTACCTAATCCATCCATTATTTGTATATTAAAAAAACACCAGTGTGAGTGAAACACCCGGGGGAGACTATTTTAAGGCTGTTTAAAAACAGTGTTGTTTGAATATACGTCTGGCTGCTCCACTTTGTCTCACACGATGCACGACTTGCTGTGTCGCACGGCGAATTTGTTTGCATTCTATTGTGAGTTTAAATTCTAAAGCAGTGGAGAAAAGAGTGTGTGACGCCTTATCTCATAAATATACTAATGGAGATGACAAAGGGATTTGAGTTCACACCGTTTAGCAGTCGTGTTTTATTCCTGGTAGACGGTTGTTATGGATAAGGTCACAAATATACGTGGGTTTGTGTGTGTGAGTTTACCTTTATTTAACCAGGAAATCTCTCAGAAATCAGATTCCTTTCATAAGTGAGTCGCTAAAAAAGGGATTTTTGTTGATTCCATTATTTATTTATTTCAAGTTATGGGTCAGGACAGGCCAGCGGCAGTAGATTTATGACATCGCTCTGATGGCTGTGATCATTGAGCACAAATAGTCTCATCAGGGCAGGAATAAGTCTGCCCCAGGGAAACATTCTGCTAATTTTAGCTCATTGATACGTCCCGCACTGATGCCAGACCTCACATGATCTTATCAAATGTAGGAATGGCCTTCAGCTCAACCTGCTGTGTCAAAATGGAGATTTATTTCAAATATGTATTTGTAAGATAAATTAATCAAGCTGCTTAGCCCACACAGAGCAGAACATGGGAAACTGAGGACCGAGGGGAGATGCACATCAGGTCAGCATGGTCTGTAGAGTATTTAGACTATTTACCCCTTTTTGACTTTGGTAATCTGCTGTATCTTTGTGGGTTTATTTACAATCAAACTAAAAATCCAATAAATTAATGCAACAAAACAGAAAGAGTATGGGGGGGGGGGTGAATACTTGTGCCAGTGTGTGTTTGCTCTGCGCATAAAAGCTGCCCTATTTGCACAGCTGTTTATCTGTCCATTTTATTTGAAACAGTTGTAAATAAATAAAAAACTATTCAGGACGGAAAGCTCCGTCTCTGTCTGAATTAACAAGAAAAAAAATCTTCATTAACATATAACCTCGTCTAAACCAAATCATAACAATTTTATTTAAGTTAGACATTTACTTTGGTAAATGTTTTGGGTTCTAACTTTGTTTTTTTAATGAAACGGCCTCTATGTGTCCCTGTGAGGGACCTGTCCAGGGTTTTGCACCGGTGACCCCCGAGTACTGAAAAGATAACGGATGGATGGAAATAACAGTAACAGTGTTACATGTAGGGCTAAGTAGTTACTTCCTGATTGTCTACTTATCTCAGGAATAACTAGAGAAATTGCATATCCTGTGAAAATGCAGTGTGTTCTTGTTGCTGAATGAGTTCTGCTGAATGCTGCTGAAGAAGCTGAAACCACGCTGAAAAGGTTGCTAAACTGTTAACGTGAGTTGACGTTGAACAGCTGATATCTGCCGAAAGCAGCACTTTTAAAAAATAAAGCATGCAAAGCTGAAATAAACTGAAAAGTAACGGAAAAAACTGATATCAGCTGAAAAGTAGCTGAAAAAAAGCACAAAAGTTTGAAATTAGCACATAGAAATAGCAGAAAAATTGTTAAATGTAACAGAAAAACACCTGAAATGTATAAAACAAGAAAAGAAAAAGCTGAAATTAGAAGAAAAAAAATTTAAAGCAGAAAATAGCTGAAAAATGTGAAACATTGTTAAATGGGCAGCTGAAAAAGCTGAAGGCAGCTGAAATCAGCAGTAAAGGGTTTTAAACAGTGCATGGATGTCAAGAGAGCTGCATTCATTTCACTGAGAAAAAAATGGCAGAAAAAGCTAAATATATTTCTAAAAGTAATAATAGTCCAAATACCAAAAATCATGAAATGAAATGAAGGTTTTGATAAATTAATTGTTGCAATAGTTTAAAAATTGTAGAACAAGTTAGATGCTGAAAAAAATTATGGTAGGAAAGCGGATCTGTGTGAAAACTTTATAAGCATTCACACTATGGTCCTGTTTACACGAAAACGATTTCTGGTGAAAATGGAAGAGTTTCGTTGCATTTACTTTTCATTTACACAAAAATAGCAAATGTTTTCTCTGACAACGGCACAAATTGAGAACAGGTTCCAGAGTCCACTGGTTCAAAAACGTCCCAGTGTCCGTTGTTATGTAAACAGAGAAAATAGATCTTTCTGTCTGCGAATCCCTGGCTCATGGGCAGTATGACACAAAACATAACGGCTTCCTACAATCCACAGAAGAAGAAACTATCCACACTGGTAGATACCCAGAGGTGGAAAGAGTACTGAAAGTTTGTACTCAAGTACAAGTACTGTTACACTGCTTGAATTGTACTCAATTACAAGTAAAAGTACTGGTGTTACAAAAATACTTAAATAAAATTACAAAGTATTCTTTTCAAAAACTACTCAGTATTAATTACTTTTTAATTAATTGATGTTTTATTATAGATGACAGTCAGTTTGATTTACTGTATATAATAACTACATTCAAAGTACATTTCTCAGATGCTCAGAAGCTCCATCTTATTTTAGTACCAGACAAACTGATGCCATTGACAATATCTAAGATCTTTGCGTACTTAGACAAACTAACCCACACATACAAGCAATAAAACAATATCACACAGGTAGTTGTAAAACCTCATATACCACAATATGTTTTTTAGATTAGATGCTGAAGTCTTGTGAGCTGCTATCACTGCACGGATCAAAGTTTACATCTGGACCCGTCTCCTTTTCACCCTCCGTACATGAAACATTCCTCCAGGTACGACCACGGGCGCTCGTCCTCAGCCTTTACCTGGTCATTTTCTCTGTTGTTGTCCTCTGTCTCCATTTTGGCTTTTTCTCCAAGTATTTGGTCCATAAATGACTCTCTACGCTACAGAGTTGTCCTTTGCTTATGTCATAGGTAATTGGTGCGTCCATGAACTGAGAGCCTTATTGGCTACAAAGATGAACCGTGTGAACATTAATTCAAATTGTGGCCGTACTCAGTAGAGACTTCTGGTTTTAAAAGTAGTGAAGTAGATTACATGATCTAAATAGTACTTCTGTATGAGTAAAATTACACACTTGAAAGAAATACTCATAAAAGTACAATTATCCAAAAAATCTACTTAATTACAAAAATGTGACTATTTGTAATTTGTTACTTCCATCCCTGTGGATACCAGAGTATTGTTTGTGATTCTGACTCTTATAAATCTAACTCCAGCTCTCCAGCACTGTGCTCATTTTCTACCTCTTTACTTAAACCATCAAACACGGATCTCATACAGCTTCACTCTGTTACTTAATGGATGTAATGGTTTTATAATTCAAAGTCACCCTAACAACAGTTGAACCTCGTCGTCTGTCCATGAAAACATTTTATTCTCTGCCATCTCGGCCGTTGTAGCAGCTTTTAGGTAGAATTTAATTTTTATTTATTTTTTTTTATTTTACGTATGCACATTTACAGTTTCAAATTCAAGCTTCAAAGAACATAGCACCAACTAGTGGTGTGGTGAGGGAATTACACCTTCCCCACACCTACCGTTACTGTGCAAACAGAGATCGTAATTAAAACGTTTTCATGTAAATGTGTTATTAGAAATGGGGGGAATAAAAATCTGTTTTCAGTGGATCGTTGTCATGTAAACAGGACCTATGAGGCTTTTGAATGTACTTGTCCTATAAAAATCTATCAAACATGAGTACGGTTTAGAGATTCGGGAATTAAAGCCGATGTCGTCCCCACTAACATTTATTCCCAGGAGCCTCTGTTGTGGTGCTGTTGAGAGCCAGCAGGTATGTCCATGTGCCAGAATGAATCAGACCTGCTCGCAAGACGGCGCACGTCTCACCAACGAGGGACTCGTAAAAGAAAGCCCTACATGAAATCCATTATGCTTAATTCCCCAAATCCATAAAACCCTTAGAGGTCTTAATCTCCATCCCATTCTTATATAAATTAGCTTCTTCGTCTCTGGCAGACAGAGATTTCTGCATCGACACTGAAAGCCCAGACTTCTGCACTCAGATGGGAGAAATCACTACCATTACAAGAAACAGCAGAGATCTTTCCTTTGGCCTGCTTAAAAGGAACAGACCTTCTGGGAAATACGCTTATTAGCTTTGTGGCAAAGAGCTGCTAAGAAGACAGACACCGCTCTTATTGCGTGTAATGTTCGCTCCGCTCAGCTCAAAGGCTAGAAATCAGCTCGGATCCTCGACAAGGATTTGTTAAGAATTGAACGTGCTGCTTTGCGGTTCCACGTTCGTTTAACAGCAGTTTGAATGTGATTTCATCAGCTGTACAGTACAGCGTTCAAGCATTCAGGGAATGTGGAGATATTTGTGTACTCAGGGTGAGGAGCTGAAAGCAGAGTGGCCGTGAGCTTCAGGCTCTCAGGCAGCGCTGCCTTCAAAGCCGACGCAGAAGCTTCATGAGGACACAAACTCATCACAATCAGCTGAAAGGATAAATTTAATCACATCAGAACCAAACAATAAATAAATACACAAATAAATAAACCGGTTTTTGTTTCTTTCCTAAAGCTAAATAAAAACTGACTAAATGAAAAAAAAAAAACCCTCTCTCTTTGGTTGACGGAAAGGATATGATGAGAGGAGTTTGGATAAAGGTTTAATTTGTAAACTAATCAATGCCAGAATGCAAATGGTGGGTGGGCTGGAGGAGGGTGTGGGGGCCCCTCAACTCATGGCCGACTCTTCTCCACTGAATTCACTCTCATCTTCGTTGTTGTCCTCCTCCACAAGTAAAACTCCAGGGTTAGCCTGGTTAGCTCGGCTCTCACTGGCCACACTCGCTCCTGGTCCAGTATCTCCATTGCCACTGTCTTTACTTTGATTCTCGGTTGTTTAGTTGGACATTGAGAAGCCTTTTTCATAAAAAATGAAAGTAAATTGGACTGTGGCTGCCATTTCAACATTTTGATAACGGTTATTTAGAAAAAATGGCGCAGTTGTACGTCAGGTACATACGTCAGGTGATTACCAAAATAGTTTTCTCGTATTCTTAATCAAAATTTTATATAATGACCCACTTGAACTTTAAAGCTGATTTGCATTTTTATTCTGCTGTTTACCGGTAATTATATTTTTGAGTTTTTATTAATAAAAATTTTTTAGGAGAGGAGATTTTAGCGGATCCAAACAAACAGTTTCCGGAATGCGCTCTGTCAGAATAAGAGAGTTCCCGGATCTTGTTCCGGCAGGACCCGGCTCAAATTAAGCTCTGGTTTGGATGAAACCTTTTAAATTCCATTTTGTGCAGACTCCTGCAGTGTTATGAGATCTCATGAGATCTGTCATCCCTCAGACTGTGTTGAGGGTAAGTCTCAACTACTACAACGCCAGACTTCATTCAGTATCTGTAATATCACCTGAGGTGTAGATTGCTCTGTGTTGTCAGGATCAGTGAACTGTGGCAGCCATCTTAAACAAAATTGACTCTAAAGTCCCAGTATAGCCCGTGTACATCCGTACGTGCGTACATACGTGCGTACTGTCCTCAGAGAGTTCAGGCCTATACTCTAGCATATATTCTCGCGTACATTCTCACGTTTTGCACCAAATTCTTGTCATCATTTCCGCTATTCTTTCAGTCATGTCTTTGAACGTCCTTGTATTCTTTCATAGACATATCACATAAATGTCTATGTTTTCTTATCTCCTCTAAGAGCCTCTTTTCGAAATTTGCCTCCATTTTCATTCACAAAGCGGGAAATGCAGTCTGTGTCGCACAAAAAACAGTTCGATGTGAACACCAATCCGGGCACGCAGTTCCGTGCCATTTATTGTGCGACACCGCGTATGCATATGCGGTCCTAAAAATTGAGCTTTGCGCGTACATGCCCTGTGTATGGACGTACACGGGAGTATACTGGGGGCTTAAGAGTTAATCATAGTGATTTCTGGGTGGCATGGTGGTGCAGTGGTTAGCACTGTGGCTTCACAGCAAGAAGTTCACAAGCTCGCCTCCCAGTCTCCTCTGTGTGGAGTTTGCATGTTCTCCCTGTACTAGTGTGGCGTTTCTCCTCACAGACCAGAAGCACGTCTGTTAGGGTAACGGCTAACTAAATTATATATAATGCTGGGTTGGAGTGTGAATGGTTGTTTGCCTCGTTTGTCTCTATGTGTCCCTGTGATGGACTGGAGACCTGTCCAGGGTGTCCCCCGCCTCTTACACAGTGACTGCTGGACATGGGCACCAGTGACCCCCACGACCCAAAAAGGAAGAAGCGGGTAAAGATAATGGATGGACAGTCGGACGGAATTACATATGTAGCTGCTCTGTGTACTAAATATTTAGCTGCTCTGGGTATTAAATATTTAGCTGCTCTGTGTACTAAATATTTAGCTCCTCTGTGTACTAAATATTTAGCTGCTTTGGAAATTAAACATTTAGTTACTCATTAGCTGCTCTGTGTACTAAATATTTAGCTGCTCTGGGTATTAAATATTTAGCTGCTCTGGAAATTAAACATTTAATTACTCATTAGTTGCTCTGTGTACTAAATATTTAGCTGCTCTGGGTATTACATATTTAGCTGCTCTGGAAATTAAACGTTTCGTTACTCGTTAGCTGCTCTGTGTACTAAATATTTAGCTGCGCTGTGTACTAAATATTTAGATGCTCTGTTATTAAATATTTAGCTGCTCTGGATTAAAAAAAAAAGTTCTGGGTATTAAATATGTACCTGTCTTGTGTAACCTAAATATTTAGCTGCTTTGGACATGAAATATTTAGTTGTTATCTGTATAAAATATTTATGTACTTTGTGTACTCTATGTTCTGCGGTACTTTGTATTCAATATTAAACTGTACTTTGAACTAAATATTTCTCTGCTCTGGGTAATAAATGTTTAACTGGTCTGTGTACTCTATGGTCAGCTGCTTTAAGTTTTTAATATTTGGCTGCTCTGTGTACTCTATATTCAGCTGCTCTAAGTTTTAAATATTTAGCTGCTCTGTGTATTAAATATTTAGCTACTCTGAAATAAATATTTAGCTGCTCTGGATAAAAAATTGTTATGGGTATTAAATATTTACTGGTCTTGTGTACTAAACATTTAGCTGCTTTGGACATGAAATATTTAGTTGTTATCTGTATAAAATATTGATGTACTTTGTGTACTCTATATTCTGCGGTACTTTGTATTCAATATTAAACTGTACTTTGTACTAAATATTTCTCTGCTCGGGGTAATAAATATTTAACTGGTCTGTGTACTCTATAGTCAGCTGCATTAAGTTTTAAATATTTAGCTGCTCTAAGTTTTAAATACCTATTTAGCTGCTCTGTGTACTCTATATTCAGCTGCTCTAAGTTTTAAATATTTAGCTGCTCTACGTTTTAAATATTTAGCTGCTCTGTGTACTCTATATTTAGCTGCTCTGAGTTTTAAATATTTTGCTGCTCTGTGTACTCTATATTTAGCTGCTCTGAGTTTTAAATATTTTGCTGCTCTGTGTACTCTATATTCTGCTGTACTTTGTTTTCAATATTAAACTGTACTTTGTACTAAATATTTCTCTGCTCTGGGTAATAAATATTTAACTGGTCTGTGTACTCTATAGTCAGCTGCTTTAATCTAAAAGTCAGCTGCTTTAAGTTTTAAATATTTAGCTGCTCTGTGTACTCTATATTCAGCTGCTCTAAGTTTTAAATATTTAGCTGCTCTATGGGCTCTATATTCAGAAATGGACTGATTCTGTTTCTTTATTAAGCCGTTGCCATGGTGACTCCAGGCATCAGAGCTCCAATAAAAATGGCTGCACATGGGCACGCTCTTAACATGAGATTAAAAGTGGTGAAGTGGTTTAATGTGGATCTAACCAACAGGTTGTTTATCCTCCTCTCAGGAAACAATAAATAACAGATTAATTAAGCTGTGATTTTCAGGTTTGAGTACATTTTACTTTGTGGTAAACTGTAATCACCGTAGTTAAGGGTTAAAATAAAATGAACAAAATATTTTGATGATGAAGATTTTTGGAGGAAAATGAGTCAATTATATTGATCAGTTAATTGATAAATAGATTCATTCAACCTTTATTTAGACAGATAAATAAATGTGTCACTATTCAAAATAAAAATAGCTGACAGATGTTCAGAAGGTCACATTTGAGTTTTAGTGTTTAAGAGAACAAAACAAAATAAATGACGAGATTATTTTGAGTTAAAATATATCAGAATCTATAAAAGCTTGGCTGAACTCTGGGGGAGTTGTCAAAAAAAAAAACTTAGCAGTGGGTGAAAGAAGAAAAGAAAATCAGTCATTTAAAACTTGGAAGTAAAAAAATTAATTAATCACAAAAGATTTGACATTTTTAGATGATCCCAAACTTTGTGTCCAATCATCTTTCAGTTGTACGTTCTGTGAAAAATCAGTAAACTAATTGAAACTGAAAGTGTAAATAAATAAATAAATAAACAGTAAAAGTTTTAAAATACCAGTTCAGACTTATTGTTCAAACTTTTCCCGTGAAGCGGTTCTGCTCGTCTCTCGCGTTCGGTCGCAGTTACATCTTTTGTTGCAACTTCAGCTCCACTGTGCGACAAAGTGCGTGCACGTGCAGCAGCCTGGTCGAGCTGCGTGTTTTATTTAAAGTGTGGTACTTTTTGATCACCAGAGTCATCGGGAGGCTCCAGGTGTTCGTTTTAGGAGGATTCACTTGAACAAAACAACGTTGGTGGATTAGAGTCAGTAAATAAACAGTCTGGAAACCCACTTCTTGTCTTTGTGCTTTATTTCACAGCCATGTTGTTTGGTGAATAAATGAAAGTTGTGCTCAGAGGGAACACAAACTGCGGAGGCTCAATCTCCACCTCAGAAAACCACAGCCAGCAAATCCTGCTGATCTCGTTGTAAGCTCACGGGTTTATAGTGCTGCACGGGGGCTCGATGCAGGAAGTGGGCTCGTTACTGCTCCTCCACGCCCACAGCCGCCCCACTCCCTCCCACCGCCGCACCACCTGCGCTGGTCTCACAGGATGCCCTCCCCACCTTCAAACCCTCGCCTCCTCCTTGGCAGCTGCGCTCCTTCAGCAAACCGCACGCTCGACGTGCTGTTGCTTCACGCTCCGCTGCGTCCACAGACTCCAACACTTGGTTTACTATAAACAGCCGTACGGTTGGTTTCTGCTGCACGTCTGAGGATCATTCATGACTCCTCACGACTCGAGGAAGCCCTTCACAGTCTGACTCACCACGAGCGCTTCACAACCAGTGTCATGTTCTCAATCACATCAGCTGAACCGTGTCAACATTTTTATACAAACTGTAGGAGAAGTGCAGCAGGAGCCAGGTGCAGCTGATCATAGTCACCATGGTTACCACACGCTGGTGTCTGTCACTCCCTGACTGCCGAGTTAAAGAGAGGCAGTCAGAAACAGGCTGGGTGGAACAAACGATCACTGTGTGAAAACTAAAAGATGGTCAAGATTCTCAAACGGCGAGCTGCAGAAGACTGATGGTCACACGCCCGTCAGCCGTCATCGTGTTTGATGTTGGAAAGATCAGAAATTAGAACGAGATGAACTTCCTGTTTCAAAAAGGATGCTGAGCTCAATTATAACAACATTAATGGAAATGGCTTTACACTTATCCATCCATCCATCCATCCATCCATCCATCCATCCATCCATCATCTTCCTCTTATTCTGATGTCAGGTCTCAGGAGCAGCATCTTGAGCAGGGAGGTCCAGACATCTTTTTCCACAGCTACCTCTTCCAGCTCTTCTGGGAGGACTTCAAGGTGTTCCCAGACCAACAGAGACATAGACCCGGCTCTTCCCTGAGCTCTCCTCCCAGTCTGACATGCCCAAAGCACCTCCCTAGAGAGACGCCCAGGGAGCATCCTTGCCAGATGCCTGAACCACCTCAACATGATCCTCTCGATGTGGAGGAGCAGCTGTTCTACTCTTGAGTCTCTCCTGAACTTCTCACCCTGTCTCTAAGAGAGAGTCCAGCCACCCTGCAGAGGAAACTCAATTCAACCACCTGTATCCACAATCTCATTATTTCAGTCACTGCCCAGAGTTCATGACCACAGGTGAGAGTGGGAACGCAGACTGACCAGTAAACAGAGAGCTTTGTCTTACAGCTCAGCTCCCTCTTCACCACAGCAGACCGGTACAGAGTCCACAGTACTGTAGACACTGCACCAATCCGTCTGTCTATCACGCCCCATTCTTCCCTCACTTGTGAACAAACCCCCTGAGATGCTTGAACTCCTCCACTTGAGGCAGAACCTCACCCTCAACCTGAAGAGAACAATAAAGTTTTCATGAACCAAAAAGAGCTGTACGAACAATAAGTTTGTTTCCAAAAGAATTGAAAATGTTTGAAACTTTGTTTGATGTCAAAAATTCAGTTGAACATTTTATGGGAAAAAAATCTGGGAAAAAAAAAATCTGAAAAATTTCAGCTAGAAACAGTCATAGAAGATATGAAACCACCGGTTCAGTAAAGTCCGACCCGTTTAAAGCCTGTGATGTCTGTGGAAGCTGCAGAGCTCTGAAGACCACTGGCTTTTCTTGTGCTTTTCAAAATACCCATTGATTTCCTTGTTTAGTTTTTATATTCTGTCCACACTGGACGGCTGTGGCAGAGTGGTTAGAGCAGGCGTCCTCCAATGCAAGAGTTGGGGGTTCAAATCCACCAACAGCCACATGCTGAAGTGTCCCTGGGCAAGACACTGAACCCCTCATTGCCTCCGATGTGTGTCCCATCAGTGTATGAATGT
>JARVGQ010000781.1:5767452-5777865 GCA_031762355.1 Hypsolebias martinsi
CTATCTCTGTTTTCAGTGAAACTTTCAGAAAGTATTCATTGGATATGCATCTACAACTAGTTAACTTTTGGAGTCAACACAATTTAAGAGCCTTCCTCTACTCACACATATACAGTATTATTATCTCCTATCACCTCCTATTATGTCCTGTCCTTGTCACCTGCCAACAAATGTTTCAAACAACGATAAACATGTTAGATAGAGAAATTTACTAATTGGCTTTTATATGTATGTGAATGTATTTTTCAGTGCCTTGTGACAACTTTGATGTGATTTGGCATTATATAAATTGACTGAATTGAATTGAAATGGGGGCTGAACAGTCTATTCGGACTAATGGACCACTCCAGAGCCGAGATCCGGCCTGGCCGCTGGACAAATACACCTCCTGGTACAGGACCACACTGCTAATGGGACCATGGAGCTAACAGGACCATGCTGCTGGCAGGACCACACTGTTAACAGTACCATGCTGCTAACAGCACCACACTGCTAATGAGACCATGCTGCTAACAGAACCACCCTGCTGGCAGAATCATGCTGCTAATGGGGCCACAATGCTAACAGGACCATGCTGCTAACAGGACCACTCTGCTAATGGGACCATGCTACTAACGGGACCATGCGTCTGACAGGATCATGCGACAAATGGGACCATGTTGCTAATAGGACCATGCTCCTAACAGAACCACATTGTTAACCGAATCACATTGTTACAGGACCACACTGCTAACAGAACCACACTGCTAACAGTACCATGCTGCTAACAGTACCATGCTGCTAACAGGACCACACTGCTAACTGGACCACACTGCTAACAGGACCATGCTGCTAACAGGACCATGCTAGTAATGGGACCATGCTGCTAATGAGACAATGCTGCTAATGGGACCATGCTGCTGGCAGGACCATGCTGCTAATGGTTCTACACTGCTAACAGGATGCCCCTGCTAACAGAACCACACTGCTAAGGGGACCATGCTGCTAACGGGACCATGCTGCTAATGGGACCATGCTGCTAACAGGACCATGCTGCTAATGGGACCATGCTGCTGGCAGGACCATGCTGCTAATGGTTCTACACTGCTAATAGGACCGCACTGCTCACGGGACAACACTGCTAACAGAACCACACTGCTGGTGCTACCATGCTGCTGACAGGACCATGCTGTTAACAGGACCATGCTGCTAATGGGACCACACTGCTAACGGGACCACGTTGCTAATAGGCCCATGGGACCACACTGCTAATGGGACCACGCTACTAACAGGATCACGCTGCTAGTGGGACCACACTGCTAATAGAACACACTGCTAACAGTACCATGATGCTAATGGGACCATGCTGCTAACAGGACCATTCTACTAACAGGACCTCACTTCTAACAGAACTGCTCTGCTAACAGGACCATGCTGCTAACTGGACCATGCTGCTAACTGGACCATGCTGCTAACGGGACCATGCTGTTAACGGGACCACACTGCCAATGGGGCCAAGCTGCTGGCAGGACAATGCTGCTAATGATACCACACTGCTAATGGGACCACGCTGCTAACGGGACCACAATGCAAACAGAACCACACTGCTGGCACTACCATGCTGCTGACAGGACCATGCTGCTGACAGGACCATGCTGCTAACAGGACCACATTACTAATAGAACCACACTGGCAACAGTACCATGATGCTAATGGGACCTTGCTACTAACAGGACCATGCTGCTAACAGGACCATGCTGCTAACAGAACCACTCTGCTGGCTGGACCATGCTGCTAACGGAAGAATTGTTTTGTAAGACTGTTTTATTTATTTATTTATTTTTGTTGCTTTTTGTTGTTGTGTGCTGTCTGTACTCGATGTTGTCTTTCTAGAACAGGTCTCTCTTGAAAATGAATCCTTGTGAATCACTGATACTACCTCTATAAATAAAGGTTAAATAAAAAATAAAGATGGATGCCACAGCTGATCAACCTGAGTCAGTGCAAAGGTGGTTTTATGTCAGAGATTTTGAACAGCCATTGTACTGATATTAGGTTTGGTAGTAGTAGATAGTAATACACAACACATTCTCTAAACACTGACTAATCATGCAGGGTATTACAAAATCAATATTCACAACATGAGCTGAGCTTGGTCTGAACGGACACCTCTTCTTTAAATTTATTTTTGTTGATTTGCCATTTTAAAATGATTGGTAGGATGATATGTTTTGGATAGTGTAGGAAGCTGGGACTCACAAGTGAAAACTAACTGAGGGTGAAATGTTTTTAGAAATCCCATTTTTATCTCAGCTGCACGCTCTGTAGGTCCTCTTTCTCCTGCACATCATTGCTCTGTATGAAAGCTGGGAGAAACACTGTGCCTGGACTGAATTAGGAGCAGGATCTGAAATTAGATATTGTGTAATTTTGGTTCAAATGATGTACTAAACTGTATGTGTAAATGTTAGTGTGACTGTTAAGTTCAGCCTATTTATGCTTAAATGCAGTACGTATTAAATTACATCTGTACTTTTTAAGCTGCTATTATCCACCGGTTGGATGGAGAAAAAAAAAATGAAAGGGAATTGTAACTTGGTAAACCAGATAAAAAACACATTTTTATGCTTGTGACTACATCACTACACTTTCTTTTTTAATAAAAATTAAATTTGTTAATAAGAGCATTCAAACATTGAAAGACCTTGAATGCCTTTGAATGAATACAGATAAGCCATGCTCTGTCATAACCGAGTTTAAAAGTAATTTTAACATTTCTTTAAAGATGATGCAGTTTTAGTCTACTTTGATCAAATTATGAAAAGGTTTAACCTTAGTAAAGCCATCAAACTTCAAATCAAGACTTCTTGTCAAAGACGAGTAGCTATGACAATTTCTTTGTTGATTTGTGGACCTTTGTCTAAAACTTTAACATTTATAATTGGATAAATGTTTTTGTGTGTTAGCAAAATATCTAATGTAACAGGTTGGATTTCAGTGAGAAGTTCAGAAAGTAATAATTGGATGTGCACATACTATAGAGTTAAAAAAAAAAAAAAAAAAAACTAGAGTACACACTGGTCACATGATCTTGTATTACATAGTAGCAACAGCAGCCATTACCAAAAAGGGCAAATGTCTGCCCTTAGTGTTTTGGTAAATATTAGCTAAATAGTTCTGAGTAGAGATTGACTGTTAAAACAAACAAAAAAAAAAAAAGTAAATATTAATAATAAAATGTATGTAATATAGTAACAATATAATATTAGAATTTATATAAAAATGTAAAAATGCCAGTATCTGTGTGTGCTATGGATGTAGTAACAGAAGAGAAAAGGAAAACATATTTTTAAAGTATGCAGATTTGTTTTATTCACCTCAATGTGAAAGTTATCCGACCAGAATTAAAGCTAATAATGATTGTTTAAAAGTAGCCTGTAAAGCTGATGCAGTGGCTGTTAATTATTAAAATGGCTAGTGGATAGTAGCTTCTGTGGCAGATGCTGCAGTGCTATACAGGCTGATTCATGAATGAATAAATATTTATTATCGTCAAACATATGAATGCTATCCTATCAATGTGTCATTAATAAAACAGAATGAAACAGAGTATGGTTTTATAAAAATTACCAAAATTACAACATCAAAATATGCAAATCACTAATAAACAAATATGACAATTTAGTACAAATAGCTAAAATAATTGTATATGTTTGACTTTTTTAGGTTTCCAGTAGACAAACCTAAACTATTGAGAAGATGCTTAACCAATATCAGTAAAGACAAGTTTCAGTCTATAAAGCATCACCAGGTGCAACAAACATTTTCTAAGTGTCCTGATGCATGCTCAATAATCCAGGTAGAAAATTTTGATTTAAATGTCCAGATGACCAGGCTTAACTTTTTTTAGATTTTCTAAGTGATGACTACTGCATTTTTTGCTGTGCAACTCACTTTTTTTTACATAACTTACATGCCCTATGACTTATACACTGACATGAAGTAATGATGGCTTTTTTCCCATATGTATAAACCAATTTTTGACTGATATGACCATTTTCATTCATTCTGACTGAAAATAGGCAACACTACCATTTTCAGCCACTAGAGGGTAGTCGAGTAGTATGGCATGCCGTTGTATCATGTAATAGGTAAAAATGACTATTAGTGACAAAATCAGACACTGTTGTCGGCCTGGAGAAACCAAATTAGCTTCATTTCACTGCGCTGCCCAGGCGAAATGAAGGTGATTTGACCGTCAAAGTGCATTTATTAAGTAAAAGTTAGACTGAGACACACCTTTGCTGTAAAGTCGAGCAAACAAATAATTGTTTTAGGTGCTTATCTTGTTAAATTTCGAATAAATGAACAATGAGTCCTCCCTCTACGATTTATGTTTCCGCATATTGGCTTTTGAAAATGCAGCTGATTTGACGATCAAAGTGCAAAAGTTAAACTGAGACACACCTTTACTATAAAGTCGAGCAAACAAATAATTGTTTTTAGGTGTTTATCTTGTTAAATTTTGAAAAAATGTGGAGGCTCGTCCCTCTGTGCGTTCCCGCAGCCATGCATCAGTTTTTTAAATGCAGCTGATTTGACGGTCAAAGTGCATTTATTAAGCAAAAGTTAAACTGAGACACACCTTTGCTATAATTTTGAGGAAACAAATAAAATGTTTTTAGGTGTTTATCTTGTTAAATTTCAAAGAAATCTGAGTTGTCAGCTGTGACGCGTAACAAACGCGACACGTCAGCGGTGACACATAATAGATACAAAATACATGGCAAAGTGACATATTTACGGACTTTTCCTCTTTATTAGACATATTTCGACTGATGCAACTTATAGGGTGGTTCGACATGTATGGCGGAAAATAGGGTATATGAGACAAATAATACAAAATATGTCATTTATACACTTTTATGTAACCCCCTTATATGCAATACTTTTCTTATATAGCTGATTTACATTGATTGCTGTATAAAATTAATGTTATCAATTATATTAAGTGAATGTAAAGATATTAGAAATAATTGGTGACACAGATCCAGTTGGGTTTGCTTCTTGTTAAACGGTTGTTTTATCAGCTGTGAACAGTTGCTCTTTTTGTACACCATCTTATCTTGTCCACAATGTCACATATGTAATCAGTGTGTTTTCATATGACTCTATACTCTGAACTAATAAATTCAGTCGAGATGGAAACAAATTAGATCTGTTAAAGCAAAAATGGCTATAAGTCAGACAATTTTACACATATTGGGCTGAAATCTGGTGTGAAAGCTGTGATTCATCCTCAACACGCACACGTAAAACTAACACTTCAGAAGGTTCATAATGTCATTTACAAGGTTTGACCGAAACGACTATAACTCTGTTCCCTCTCAGCATAAGATGATTTTTTTCACAATCTCTGGCATGAGAGGCAGAAGGCAATATGCACTCCATCAAGGAGCGCTAAACCCTTTAATTAAACTTCAGTAAACAGAGATTTAAAACCCAAGTACAGAAAATAAATCTGCACAAAGTTGAAGTTTTAGTAAAATAGTAGGGGGTCAAATCCAGATCTCATGTTTAACTTCCTCTACAAAAAGCTGCCAGCCTGCATGAAGCTTAAAATGAATAACTGTTCATTTCTTGTAATATTTTCAAGAAATGTCTGGAGATAATTTCCTTTTATTGTTATTTTCTCGGTTCCCTCTTCCCAAATCACTGACAGTTTCACACATTTCTATTGAAGTGAACTACCTGAAACTTCTCTCTCAGACGTCAGAAGGTGCTTTTGTCTGACGTCTGAGGACTCGTTGCTCAGATTTTCTAATGTATCAGGGTGTGTGTCATCTGCAGCACACACACACTGTCCTTCTCCTTTCTTCTGCAGGAGAAGCCCTGCATGGACAGAGTCGGTCTGTTGAAAAGGAAACGATTTTCCCAGTTTGCTGTGGAAGAAATGGGAATCCCTGCAGAGCCCTGACCTCCACCCCATCAAACACCTTTGAGATAAACTGGAAGTCAAACTGACATCAGATCTGATGATTTTGTGGAACGGAGCAAAAATCTCACACTTTACAAAGGGATTTAAAGCAGTGATAAGTACAACCGATGAAGATTATTTAAAGTTTAATCAAAGATTTTAGCTAAAAGAATTTACTAAAAGATGGGTCGGATTTATATTACATCAATTATTCATTTTCAGTAACTGCAGCAAAAAAAAAAAAAAAATTGTGATTAAAATTTCAATGAATATATTCACTGCAACTTCACTGCAAAAATAAAGAAAAAAAATCACTATAATAACACTTTGATTGGTGATATGTGACTTATCTGTGCTGCGTATTATTCACGCTGCTGATGTCATGCTACTGATGTCATGCTGCTGTATTCAATCATACCCATCTGTTCACCACAGACTCATGTGCAGGCTGCTATTTAATATACCCTTTGATTTTTACATTATTAGTGTTTAGCGTATATCTTAGGTCCTTATATACTGTTTCTTTTTATACTTTATCTTTTTGCTATTTTTGTGTGTAACTGAGACCTTGAGTACACAGTCTCGTTTCACCTCATATACCACATGTGATGCGAATGACAATAAAGATCCTTGAATATTTATACAACCGTTAACTTCCTTTGTGTCCTCATTTGTTGTCTGCAGTGTGTCCATCATTTATACATTAAAAACATAGATAGAATATTATGTAATGTCATAAAACTTGTAGTTGGAAAGGTTTTAATATTTCTAGAAGTTTTTTTTTCCCCCATCATAATCATTCACATCTGCTGAGTATTTATTTGTACATGATTATTTACCGGTAGGCCAAATTATGAAGATATTATTTGAAGTGACAAATGTCGATTAGTTAATTAATTTATATTTATTATGAAGTGGTAAATGTGCAAACACTATGTGATTCAGCATTCACAAGATTGTTTTTCTGTTTTTTTATTATTTTTTTTTCAGTCTAGCTATTTCTGCATACTTCATGTTGTTTTAGTTAGTCTTATATCAAAAACTCAGCTCATTCAGAGATGGGTACTTTTTTATTGTATATTTTTAAAATATTGAACTTTATTTATAGATATTTTGTCCAATGAAATGCAGAGATCTGACATGTTCTTTGTCTTTAGGATGGTTGACACCAATTCCTTCAAAAATATAGTTCTCTTTCAAATTTGCTTTAATCAATTTGTATTTTTGTCTGAATTTATCTTATCACCAACTTTTTGCTATTTTTTTAGCTTTAAATCAACCTTTTGATAATTTTAACAAGCTTGATTTATTCATTGATTTAGTCATTGTTGCCTATTGTAGCATTTGGCTGTTTTTAACTTAGTGTTTTTTTTTATTTTTTTTATTTTTTTTTTACTTTTACTTATCTTATTCTACATTTAGTTTTTAGCCAGCATATTGCTTTTTTTACTTTTAGCTATTGTTCCATTTCTTTTAGCTATAACAAGTTAGTTTATTGTCATGAAATTCAATATGCATTTCACAGAATATGTTATTCCTCAAGTTTCTATGTAATTAATATTTTAGTGCATTTTATAACTTCATTTGAATAAAGTAAAAAAATTACTGTAACTTTTGTTTCTTATGTTTAAGGGCCGCAGCCTTGTAATCCTGAAACTTGGAGATGGAGCCCAGGTTGTGTCAGGAACAGCTGCTGGTGTAAAACAATGCTAAATGTGTCAGCCCAGCTGAAGGAAGCAGCAACAACCATTTGTTGTGTTTCAACTGTGATTGCATTTTAAAGCAAACTACGGTAGTTATAATTTCAGTAATATGACCAATTAAATTTGTACTGGTATGAATTTAAGTAACTGAGTATTACCAAATGGAAACAATTAAGATTATCTAAATAATTTCAAACAAAATACTGCAAAAACAGTAAAATGTTGACAAAACTTTTACCAAGTGTTCTTACGGATGGTTTAAAAGTTTCATATTTAAACACTTACTAAGAATTTATCTGCTGTATTTTGATTTAAGGCTGCTTGGAATGAAGGAATGAACTGAACGGTGAGCACTCAGACTCAGAAGCTGGATGAGCTGAGCCGTAAACTGGACGCGATTTCTGAGAATTGCAGGTCCCTTGTGGCTCCTGGAACTCATTGGCGGGAAGGAATCAACCTTGGAGAAGCTACAAGCTCGGCCTGGCTGTGCGACCACAAAGTTTGGCAGTTTTGGAATTGCCAGTGAGACATACCAACACAAATTTGAAGGCAGACATGAAAATTCAAGCAGTCTGCCTGACCCAAAGTAATTGTGTTATCTAATCTGGCTTCCCCACTCACCCTTGAACTGGCCAGTTATCGCAACTTCTCCTGGTTGTTTAAGTGAACAAGAAGCGCTCCCCTCCCCTACATGCTCCCTTCCTGAGGACATCTGCGGACCTGTGTCAGAGTTGAGCCGGCTGATAGACACTGCTCCATCTTTATCAGGGCTATGGAACTTTCCAGCAGAGTCCACAGACAACTCACTGCCCTCGTCAGCCTCCTCATTCATAAATGTATTATGATGTCATCAGTATGTTGCTGTTTTTTGTGCTGAGGTCATTTTTTGCAACTTTCACACTGTGTCCTGTCTAGGACACAGTGCAAGATTTTTTTTTATACACTCCCCCCTCATGTTTCTTTTTCCTTATCTGAAAACAGGGCTGAGCCTCTCAAGGCCTGCAGCCTCAGTCACCTCCATCTCCCCATGTCTGTCTGTTTATGTTTCTCTCGGACGGGCTGTAGTGAAATCTAATTTTGTTGCTCTTCAGTGCATTGACAATAAAGCTAATTCGGATTTGGATTTAGTAGACTAAAAAAGTTGTTAGTTATAATTTAGGGGATTATTTGAAATTTAAATATGTTTGATAAATTACAAAAGTAAAACTGGTTCAAATTTAATTTGTTTAAACGTGTTTAAGTTGTTACATTTAGGTATTTTAATATAAATACGTATAGTGTTTGTCATCTAGTCAAATAGAATAAGTGCAATTTCCTACATAATTTCATTGGTTAAATTTCAACCATTTATTTCTACAGTGTACATCATTGCATTAAAAACCTTTGATGCCACCCAAATTTTTTTATTTACATTGAAGTGCATAACTGAATTGGCCACTTATTAAGTTTTCATGCCTATAATCAAATTGCTTTGTAATTACACTGATGTAGCGTGTAAATATTCTGCCTTTTCATAACACGACACAAATCAAAATGCTGCTCACCCCACTGTTTAAAGCTGTTCATTTACACCACAATTACAGCTCCAGCTACTATTTACAAGCACACAGCAATAATGGAATGATTTCTGTAACTCTGCGGGCCTTTTTTTCAAAGTGCGTGATTCTGCTCTTGTTTCTCTTAAAAACAATTATATAAAAACAGTCCCAACCGCTGCGATTAATTAAAATGTCAGAGAAAATCCCAAAGAGCTGAGTTGGGCTTTAAACAAAGGAAGATTGTCTAATATTGTTGAAAAGGAAAATCACTTGTTTTGTTTTTAGTTGACATCTGCTGGAAGACGTCAGAATCGATAAGACACTCGGAGCTGAATGAATGTGTGATGGATTTTGGCAAAGCTTCCAAAAAAACATTCAGTTCCAAGTCTGCAGCGTGCAGGGTGTGGAAACTTCTTTTGTACATAAATGAACTTTATTCCACTAAATGGGCCTGTAAAAATTCAAGGTCTAGCACATTTTGAAGGAATAAATTTCACCTGCTGCCTTTCATGACATAAGTTTTAAACCAAAACCGTTTCTGCTGAGAAATGATGGAGTCGTAGTCAGGGGTGATTCTAGTATCTGACCTTTAGGGTGCTTAGCCTCCAGTACTGACAATGGTCTTGCTATGAACAACCATGATGTGGTTATGAGAAGTGCAAAAGCTCACAGCACCTGGTATTCCCAGGTGGTCTCTCATCCAATACTGACAGGCCTGACCCTGCTTAGCTTCTGAGATCAGGCAGCGGCTTCGGATATTATCAGCCCAGTAAATCACTGTTATTAGTTGTTATCATCCCCATAGGTTGTGTTCAGACTGTCCATATCTCCTAGTAGGTTTAAAGGTATGTTCTTATCCCTAATATGTAATATGCTGCTTTGAAAACCTAAACTTATGCCTGACCCAGAGCATTGACCCTAATCTTAAGCCCCTGACCCATGACCCTTCATCTATTATCAGCAATGAGAACGTACCTTTAAAACTGCTAGATGGTACAAGAGGGACAGTCTGAACGCAACCTATGGGGATGATAACAACTAAGGATCTGTGTTCAGGGTGGTATGTCTGTAAACGAGGAGCTCAGTCACACACAAATAAAATGGATCATAGCAAACAAAGACTAAACTAATGCAACCAGAAGTTGCAACACACACACACACACACACACACACACACACACACACACACACACACACACACACACACACATATATA
>JARVGQ010000781.1:5795813-5806118 GCA_031762355.1 Hypsolebias martinsi
ATCGGGTGCCGTTCGTAAGTCCGGAGCGCCGTAGGTCGGGGGAGTCGTAGGTCGAGGACCACCTGTATATATATATAAGCACCTTGATAACAGTTTATCTGTTTTAACTGTGCTCTAGAAATAAAGTTGACTTGACTTGACTATATTGGGGCTCATACATGAGGGGAATGAGTCAGGGTACAGGACTCTGGTAGACAACATTATAACACATGGAGAGAAGAACAACCTCATCCTTAACACAGACAAGACCAAAGAAATCATGATGGACTTCAGGAAGAACCATCCCCCATTACAGCCTCTCATCATTAAAGGAACTGAGGAAAAGATGGCTGACAGTCATATAGATTCTTGGGACTGCAGGTTACGTCGGACCAGAGCTGGTCTCTCAACAACACAGCCACAGTGTAAAAAGCCCAGCAAAGACTTTACTGTACTTCATTACACTGCTCATAAGTGGGTCTGAACTGGTGCCCTCTCACCCAGGCCTACAGAGGACTGATTGAGCGTATCCTAACCACAGGTATCACTGTCTGGTATGGGAACACCACACAAGCAGAAAGGAAGGCACTGCAAAGAGAACTTTCTTCCATGGCTCGATGTATGAACAGCACTGTCGAAGAACAGCAGCAGGAATCATCCAGGACTCATTCCATCCAGCTCACTCCCCTATCAGACACAAAACATGTTCATATAACCTGAGACACAATAGAGTGGATAACATCATGACCATAGTACAAGGTTTTTAAATAGGTTTTTCCCTGCCACAGCCAGACTGATGGCAGAACAAAACTACTGATCAGGTGCATTAATAACCTACACTACCTGACTTCACTGGTCATGTGACCTGGTTTACGTTCTGTACAGTGTAGATAGAAAATACTTAGTTCTTATTTTTACTGTATTTGGTGTTGTTTCAGTGTTTTTTTTTTTTTTAATATGACTGTGAGAGCTCTGCACAAGAATTATTGTGTGAATATGCCTGGATTGTTGGTCCATGCACAAATGGCAAATAAAGAACTTTGAACTTTACAGGTAGGAGATTGATCATCGGTGTTCCTGGTGAGAACAAGGGAGAACAAGCGGGCACTTAACCCTCTGTAGACAGCGGAGATAACTTCACAATTCCATTGATTTTCACGGGTATTTGTTTGCACAAATAGTCATAGCAACAGCTAGCTGTATCCATGAGCCCGTCTAAAAAAAGCAGGATATTATTTGCCCACTTCAAAAGATCTGAAACTTGCTTTTAAGACCTGCACTGTCTTAAGATTTTTTAGCTCCAATAAAAAATTTAAGCTCTTACAGTGCTTTTACTCATCATGGCCTAGACTGTTTAACACTCTTTATGAAGGCACACAGGGACTGTGATCAATAAATTATGATACTGAGCAGAGCAGCGTGTTTGCTTTTTGCTCCTTTAGAGGTTGAAGTGATACAATTAAACACTAGCTCTGAGACGATAAATGTGTAAAAAGATCCTTAAAAAAAAAATTCCATCAGCTTTATTACCTGCTGCCGTCTGAGAACAAAGCACAATCATTAGAACAATAAGAACAGGCGAACTTAGAAAACAATAATGTTGAGGAACAAGAACCCTGCCTATACAGTAGTGTTTCTCGCCTCCCTCCGTCCCCTCTCTCTCCTTCTCCTCCCTCCCTCACAGCCAGCCAGGATGCTGACAATCGCCTCAATAAAGATGAATTGAAATTGGCTGTGGCTGGATTTGGCTCCCCAAGATGCCCAATGGAAGAAGCAGTGCTGTAATTGTTGCTCTGGATTCCAGAGCGTTGTATTGCAAACTCATTTTCTCTCTGTCCTCCCCCCCCGTTCCCTTTCTGTTGTTTCCCAGCTGACTTCTTTTGTCCCGGTCTTCGTCCTCTCCTCCTTGACTGTTCCTGCCTCCATGTAAATCCCTCCTGCCTCTTTCACTCTCTCCATCTCCGCTTGTTCAACTCACTACAGTCCATTATTGTTGTTTGCTAATGTAGAACTATAATTTCACAGCTGAGGGGCCAGATCAGGTCTAGAGTAGTGATTAATAATCTGACGGTGAATAATGATTTCATCCTTCGTTTTCAGCTGTAGGTAATTATTCGCTGTGTAATTGCGGAATAGATTCGCTCATGAAAAAAACAGACTTACTCATATGAGAGATAGAAAAGGCGAGCGCCTTGGGTGTGTCGAGGCATCTGTGAAGCTAAATTTACATGGGTGTGTTCCAAATATAGGTCCAAGAATAAGATTAGAACATTAGCGTGGGCACAGATTCAAGTTCCTGCCTCACTATCCTGCCGCTCACAACTTAGGAGCAGTACGTCCTTTTCACTCTTTTCCATCGTTAGTTTCTCTGCCTGTAAAGATGGCAGGTTGCGTTGCATTGTTAGATGGAAGTTAGGGACGGACATGTTTGGTGCAAAGCAGCAGAAAGTGCAGGGGAAGACTGTGGGAAAGCTGAACAATGAGCCCAAACAGTTTGTCTGCATTGTTTAGTTTTTGCAGGTTGGGTGTTTGTGCTGTAACCCAGTTTCAAGTCTTCATGGCCTCTGAACGTGGCCACACAGATTAACCTCTGTGGAAACTTGTGATAAAACATTCTCCCCACTCTGCATCCTTAGCAGACTTTTGATTTTTATCCCTGCATTGTATGAAAGCGTCTTTTTTATTTGCGCAGCTGTGATTATTTTGGATTTTGCTAGCCATGCGTGAGCAGAAGCGTACAGATGACCGAACCAAAGGTCGCCGTGCGGCTAATCCCAGTTTTCAGTGCAGCGCGTGGAGCGGCGTGTGTGTGAGGGTTAACACGGAGGTGGGTGTGTTTGCTCAGGTCTGCTTATTTTGGATGTCGTCAGTGAGAAGGAGAAACTATGTAACTGTAGGTGCGAGCTTCTCTCTGCGGTTGCCAGGCAACCAAAAGCCTTGAGTTGGTCCATAAAAGGCATTCGCACACACGTGCACGCACATGCATTGAGGACACACACCTGGGTGTTAGTGTGGTACACATCTGATTGTTAAACAACGGCTATCACCCACCCCCTGCCCCCACTCCCCTGTGTCCACTCTGGGATTTGTTCTCACACATCACATGCCAGGTTGTAAAAGTGTGTATATATGTGTGTGTGTGTGTGTGTGTGAGGGTGCACCCACCCACACACACACACAGCAGGGGGCTTTTAAAAGTGGCATTGTTCAGACTGTTAAGATAGTTCAGCCAGGCAGGAGATAAAGACTCTTCCTGTGAGCACACGGAGACATACTAATACAGATGTGTGCATGATCCACATGTGCACGCACAGACACTCAAACAATAGCAACAAGATGCTCGTTCCCACTCAAGCATTGCAGGCTGGCAATAGGTAGATATTTCTTTCTTTTTTTTTTTTTTGGCACCATATTTTCTCGTGATGACAGGTGGGGTAATGGGCCATTAGATTAACACCAAACAAAGGAGGTGGTTTCAAATGAAATGTGATGCTCTGAGATGGAAACAAGATGCTGCTCTCCTACTGACTTCGGATTTTCTGCAGTATATGCCCGTGCACGCTTCACTCAAAATAGGGTCAATGATGATAGAATGAGGCAATCTCTGCTCTTTAGGGTGCGTGTGTCAGAGGAGAAAGAAAGGCACAGACAGGGGGAAAGGAACTGAGACACAGAGTACGTGTGTATCCATGAGGGGGTGTGTGAAAGTGAGCGTGTGCTCGTTAAAACAGAAGAGGTACAAAAAAAAAAAAGGTTGGAAGAGAATCTCTGTATCCATCAGCAAGGATTTACTGATGAAGAGGCAGAAAGTCTTTCATCTCTCCCAAAGATTTTCCCTTTTCAGTCTTCTTCTCTTCCCTTTTTTAATAAATTGCCATTGTTCCGTACACTAAATGTCCTCTGTCAGCAGATTCCCTGTGAAGCTGGAGAAAGTTTCATTTGGAACTGGTTTCAAACAGTAATTTTGCTCTCCGTTCCAACTGTTGTCTTTAAACGTGGCTCTCTTTCAAGCTGGAACAGATGGTTGGACTGCGGTGGTCTCGGCAACAGGTCAGACTGTACAACAACAAATCTAAGCTAAGCGATAATGACTTGTAACAGCGTGATGCATAGGATTAACAACACCTTGGTTTGGAATTATATTTAAATTACATATGGCTGTTATGACAAAAATAAGAGGAAGAAAGAAACAGATTTAATCAAAAGTGAGGTGTTTTCTACTTTGTAAAGTTAAAAGAAATACTTGTAAAGAAAGTCATTTTTAGTTTTGTATATAAGTCCATTTCACATTTGATGATGACTTCATACTTTCTAGGGTGCAGACATAAGAAGAAAATTATTACATCTGCCCCTTATTTAAAAAAAAACATATATATATATATAATAACTACAAACAACAATTTAGGATTGAACAATCTTCAAAGTGAAAACAAAAAACATTATATATCCTTCACATGGCACCATACTTTCCCCCAAAATTTTAACTTAATTATCTTTTTAAACATATAAATTGTTTTAGACATTTTTATGATGATATCAAGGCAATTCCATAATCCTGTTCCCTGAATTACAACACAGCTCTTCAGACTAGTTCTAAATGGAGGTTTTACAAACATTTCCATTCTCTTAAGGTTAAAATGACTCTTTTTTTTTTTTCAAACAAAATTTAATTAAATATTTGGGGGTAAAATTGTTTATGAGCTTTATATATGACTCGTAAAATACAACATTCAACCAAATCATAAAACTTTAAAATTTCAACTGATTAAATAATATATTTGTTGGGTGACCATAGTACTTCCTACTAATAATTCTTATCTCTCTCTCTCTTTTTTTTTTGTTAAATAAAATTGGCTTTGTAATTGTTTTGCATGATTTCCCCAAATTTCAATACAAGACATTAAATATGAAACAATCACTACATTATACAATGCATACAGAGCTTTGTAATTCAAAAACTCTTTTTAATGCAACTGATTTAGCGATTTTTATTCATAAGTTATTTACATCAGATTTCCATGTCAGCTTCTCATCAATGACAACAACCAAAATTTTTATTTCATTAACTCTGTGAATTTCAATACTGTCAATTGTAAATGGGACTTCGATGATTTTATGTCTACTGTATTACTAAATGTCAAGTAGTTTGTTTTTTCCAAATTTGTTGATAACATATTAAGCTGGAACCAAGTTTGTATTTTTACGAATTCTGCCTGTATCTTCTCTAACATCCGTTCAATGTCTTCACCTGAAGAACAACAACAACAACAACAAAAGTGGTATCATCTGCAAATAAAACACACTTCAAAAACCCTGACACATCAACCAGATCATTCACATACAAAATAAACAACTTTGGTCCCAACACAGAGCCCTGAGGAACTCCACATTCATTAACACAAAATTCAAATCTTACATAATGTACCTGTACAAATTGTCCCCTTTTATTCAAATAACTGGATACCCACTGTAGTGCTAATCCTCTAATGCCATATTTATTCAGTTCTTCAAGGAGAATGGTGTGGTCAGTAGTGTCAAAGGCATTTTTTTAAATCAACATAAACACTAACACAGTACTGTTTTTGATCAACAGCAGTTGTTAACTCTTCTATTAGTTCCATGAGACCCATTGATGTTGAATTATTTGCTCTAAACCCATACTGACTATTACTTAAAATATTCTGTTTATCTATAAAGTATAATGTATACAGTATTATAACTATTAGACTCTACATAGATCTTTGAGCATCCTCACTTTAGTGAAATTAAGTTTATTCCTGTCTGGATTGATGAGCTAAGTCAGAGTGGGGCATATATGACATTGCTGCTTCTTAAAACATCTCTAATTTCAAAGATTTCACAATATATTAATGTAAAAAGTATTTTATAAATATTTATGGTGCTGTCATGTTCATATTATAAAGTAATTTACATTAAACTTGTGCTTTTTTTTTTTTTTTTTTAAAAAGGGCAGAAATAGCCACAGGAGCTTGCCGTAGCACTTTGGAGGCAGACTGGAGCATTTCCAGAAGGAATATTAAAGTTTTCTGACAAGAAGTGTAATATGAAACTGACTACAGTTAAAGGATTAAAAATTGTGTTATGGAAGTTTAAGATTGAAATTGATATGACAACATGTTCCCATCGCTTTTTATCACTTTTGTCTAGTTTAACTCGGTATATTTAGAGTCGTTCATACTAGAGGTGCTTCATACTGTTTCAAAATGAAGGAAATGAAGTGATTTTTTTTTTTTTTTTTAATCTATAGTCAAGCACAGTCCGGTGGTTATGCAGTCATATGACAAGCTTACTAATTTTACATCATATTAGAAGTTGAAGTGGCTGCTTTTACAAATGCCTTAAATCATTTGCACTGAGTCACTTTATTCTGAAGTCTGATGGTGGCTGAGTGGACGGATGCTGCCTCTTACTGTACATGTTGCTGAAAAGTATTCTATTTTTGCATAATGTCTCTAATTTAATGGATTCAAACTGCAAAGTATGGCACTTCAGTCTTTTGTAATTGACATGCATATGCACAGTAATCAAATGCAGAGATGTAAATAGTTTTATCTTGCATTAAAATATTAACAAGAACCATATGTATGGTTACATTCATGTAGGGTTAACTTTTATAATCCTAAACTTCAAGGCCCTTATATCTTATTTAATTAGTTTTTTCTTTTTTTTTTACGGCACTTTCAAGCCTCCATACTTCCATTGCTTGAATTTCATTGCGGCTCTTTAAACCTGTTGCCAAGCTTTGGGGTGGGTAAGAGTTCAAAGTGGTCAGCCAGCATGGATATAATTTCGTCCTTTTAGCCTACTGACTGAATTACTGTGCTAAGAAGCCACCTCTAACAGCAGCCGCAAAGAAGGCGAATGTGAGTAAAGAGTGGGTTTAAAGGCAGGGAAAGGAGACGGGAGGGAGAGATGTGGAGATAAATGGAAAACAACTGTGAGAAAGGATTGTTTAAAAGCCAGGGACTTTCGTATCATATCAGCTGTATCCACCTGAAGATCCGTACCTCGTCTAAAACAGGGCATGTGATATCCAGAAAGAAGAGAAGGCTTTAGAGATATCATTAACTTCACTCGACATTTTGCTTTTACTGTAAATGAGGCTGTCAAGTTCTGTTAAGTAAATTAAAAAAAATGCTTTGTTGTTGCAAATCTTTTAGTTTGTTATGTAGAGTGAAAAAAAGCAGCCAGACACAAACAACAAGAGACAGAGAGAAGTGGCTGGAAATCAAATGCCTCCCTGCGCGAATCAACGTTGTTTTTTTATTTTTTTGTGTGTGTGTGTAAGTAATTGAACAACATTGTTGGCATTTCTAAAGCACCGAGGGATTCAGTGAGCTTATACACAAACACACTCATGTTTGAGCCTAACCTACCCCCCTCCCCCTGCCTCACCCCCACCCCTTACCAAACCTAAAAGACTGGTGAAGTCATACATAATTGATACATTTCTCTGTGTATCGACATGCTGGATTTTTCTTTCTCCTTACTGGTCGATTCCTTCACTCCATTCCTTCTAACGCTCATACTCCAACCCCTCTGCCTAAAACCGGCCCGTGCCTCCTCCCTGTGGGTCTAAAGCCTAAATGTCCCAACACATTGTGGGCTAAATTAAACAGAGATTGATGGACGGTTTGATCTTCTTTTAATGCACTCTGCCTTTAAAGAGTGCATTAACAAGAAGAGTCCAAAGACTGGTTTTCAGTTCAGGAGTCACGTCTGAAGTTCAGTGTGAGACGATGCTTTCAGCTAGTCTTACTTTTACAGTAGTCCCTCAGTTGTTGTGGGGGTTATGTCCCCCTGTTAATTAGTGATTTTATATTTTGTATTAAGGCTTTATAAACGCTTCCCACACTCTTGCAAAGTTCTAAACCCTTAACCCTACATCACTTTAACAACAAACTTATATGTAGCTACTAAATTTTACTCAGCAGCTCTTCAGAACAGCAGTGACTTGGTTCCGTTTAAGCGGAGCTGCCCTGCCGGTTCTGGTCATCTCTCTGGCTCGGGGTAATGGCAGCAGGCTCCAGAGAGAAGCTGGACCGGCAACGCAGTCCTCACTTGGAAGTCCTCGTAGACCAGCTAGCAGCTCTCTGATTCTCTGATGGGTCTGGGGGTCAGGTTATGGTCCGGTTCCCAGTGGCTTCCATGTGGCTCTCTGCATCCGCTGGGCGCCAAGGTCACTGTATGAATAAGGACCGAACTTATTCAGATCAGATCAAAACGTTCCTTCTATTTATTTTAACAGAAGGCAACAGGGCTTCTGAGTGGGTCCCTGTTGGCTTCTGGGAAATGTAGTCCTTATGAGCAGGGATACATTGTAGGCTTAATGAGAGAAACTACAAAATGGCAGGTCTTGTCTGAATTTTATTTATTTTTTTGTTAACTTTATAGTGTACAGTATCAAGTACTGTCTGAGTAATATTAAAGTTGACAATCGTGTGTCGTGTTCAATTTTACTTTAAAAAAAACGCAAAAGAGCAAGTCTGCGTAAGTCCAACAGTGAAGTAGTGAGGAACTACTACTGTACTGTACATTCAGGTATTTTCAAAACATACTTGGTTTTTTTTTTTCAAACTCCAAAACTAGGGGGTTATTAGTACAAAGTGTTGTCTGTTTAGAATACCAGACAAATGAAACCTGTTTGTTGTTCACCTTATTATATTGTGTTTGTCTGAAGATACTGTAAATCTTTGAGTCAAATATAAATCTGTTGCTCAACAGTCGGCTTTAACTCTTCTTGTTACTAGTCTTCAAAGTTCAAACTTCGGTCAAAAGTTGTATGCTTGACCTGCACCCCCCACCCCCCTTTCTTTTTTTTTTCCAGCCTGGCATGTTGTCTGTTACCAGTCTGTTACTCTGATGAGCTGCCAGGGACTGGTCCAAGGCTGGGACTGAGGGCTTTGAGGGGGCTCACATAAAGCTCAGTATTTTATTTTTGTTTGTTTGTTGATTTGTTCTTTAGAAAGTAATCACATTTATTGTTTGAAGAAATCAATTTATGCTTAAAATCAACAGATTTGACCCAGCTAGTTTAGTAAGTTTTGGTCCTTAGCATTATTTTAGTCTTTGAAGTCGCTTTTCCCCATTTGACACAAATCTGAGCTCTCAGGCCAAATCCAAAGTATAAAGCATGTATGTTTTTATCTTTTTAATATGTTAGTAGACATTGAGAAATAAAGTACAAGCTCCAGTTTTCACACATGATCACTTTTGGGGCATGAAAAATACAGTGTCTGTCTGTGTGCGGCATGCTGAATAACATCAGTCTGCATCAGCTTTTCCATGTTTGGCCTCTTGACATCAGTGAGTAACACCACTCTGGATGCCACTTCCTCTTCCTTAAGATCAGTTATTTTAAAAGCCGCCCAGCATAAAAAGATCTGACCTTCGGAAAAGACTTGAATACGCACGGTGCTTTATCTGTTCTTACCTCCGTGCGTCCTGAACACTTCCTGCGTGAAGACATGTCAGTAATAAATGTTGTGCTGCAGAAGGAAATCAATATGATGCACTTCTTCACCAAACCTGTGTCTCTCAGATGACTTGTCAGACAGCACTGTAATGTGTGTCACACCAGCTACAACCAACAGAAACAAGACGAGACGCCAGCTTTCCAAAAGTGGTGTCAGTGTGTGGAGCGCAGAGCAGATACGAGAGCAAGCGTTCGTCTCTGGGGGATGAAGTTGCAGTTTTTATGTTCATGGGGAGCCAATATGTGCACATGTCATCAGAGTAATTACTTTAACACATTTGCCCCTGGAATGTGCTTTTCAGCCCCCAAAGCTCCCAGCTGTTGTGCTATATTTGCACATTGAACTCATGCCTCCTCCCACACGATCAGCGCCTCCTCACCATCAGGACCTCGCTCCGCCTCTGTCCTTAATCACACTGGGAGTAATTGGTGCGAGTCCTGAGGCATAATTATCCTTGGACCAGCCACAACACTTCAACAGGACCTTTAGCCCTTTATTCCAGGGAGGGCCCGTCAGAATCAGGATGGATACTGATGGCAGACTTGTAACAACCAGCTGAAGCCCTCAAACGACATGAAAGAAACCATTCATCCCAATTCAAGCTCTAAACATGCTCCTGGACAGCTTGATGGTCGAGGATGAAGACGCAGAGCTGATTCTTGTGTGCCAGCAGGCTAGTGAACACATTTTTACCACAACAACACATGAGCAGATTTGTTTTGGTTTTAGTGGGAAATGTGGATTTGAGTTGAGAAAAGAGAACCAGAAGGAGGTGTGTGTGTGTGTGTGTGGGTGGGGGGGGTGGGGGGACTGACGATGCTGTATAGCA
>JARVGQ010000781.1:5810369-5821804 GCA_031762355.1 Hypsolebias martinsi
TAGAAAGTACAGATACTTCATGTAAAATGTAGTGGAGTAAAAGTAAAAGTACCCACATTTAATTTTACTTAAGTAAAATACAGATACATGAAAATTGTACTTAAGTACAGTAACAAAGTATTTGTACTTAGTTACATCCCACCACTGATAACTCCAACATTTAAGGAGTAAACATTTTTAATGATCACGGTAAAAGTTACAAATGTCATCTTTGTGCCTCCAAATATATTAGTGTTTGTGAATGGCAGGCATTAACATAAAAAACACTTTGTGGAACGGTACTTTATGAAATTCAGTCCATTTCCTTTTATTAGTTGACCAGCAGGTCTGCCACATCCAATATGGCGGATGCGCTGATGTCAAGTCAAGTCATCTTCATTTATAGAGCACAGATAAATCAGATAAACTGCCATCAAGGTACCACTGCAATGGGCCAATCTGCTCAACGAGGAGTCCGTCTGCACAACGAGGCGTTTACGTATATGTCTATGCATGTATGTATATAAGCCATCAGTCATTTTAATTATTTTAAGAGCTTGAGTCTGTTTGTCTCAGTCCTCTTGATTGTCCTCTAATTGTGGACCTATCATGCTGGTGGTGATCATACATGTCCAAAGAGTTCCTGAAGACCCTCCAAAGACCAGTCACATTTTAATTGATTATTTTCATAATTTAAAGGGTCATCAGTGTGAAGGAGGCTTTAACAGGTTTATAACCTTATCTTATGTGTTGCCACTCAAACGTGGTTTGCTTTATTTGTGAGCGCTTTCCTCATTTCAAGCAAGAGTGAGTCTGTACTGTTTGCTGCTCTTTTTTTTTTTTTTTTTTTAACTTTGTCAGTTTTTTCTTTTCCCCAAAAAATGACTTCAAAACTGGACAATTTACAGTTTTTTTTCCCCTTGTGCTTCATAAAACACCAAAGACACTCTGCATGCTGGCAGACTGCTGGAGGTTTCAGCACACCAACAGTTTTTTCACCACAACCACAACTGTAACATTTGATTCCGTGTGTTGCACAAAAAACACATCTGAAATAGTTAAGAAGTGCGAAAACACAACTCAGCAAGTAACATCACCCACACAGTCAGTAGGGAGACATGTATACAAACATTAAAGGAACATACAGCAAGAAAACATGACTTATTGCACATGAAACAGACCAAAAGGCAGAAAAGGCAAAACAGCGCTAAGCACTTTCAAATGGAGCTAATATTAAAGAAATGCTCACAGGTTTACAGGCAAGGTGGAGCCACGCTGCTGCCTGTCACATACAGTACAAGCTGTGGCATCATGGGATGATTATTTTTAGCTGATACATTGTCGCTGATCCAGAACCTCAAAACTGAGCTCTGAGATTTTCTTTCCTGCTTGTTAAAGTACAAACTGGGCATGCTGGTGTTCAGCTGAGCGGCACAAAAAGGTGGAAGTGAACCGTTACTGATTCCCAAACACTAAATAAGGCAAAACGAGTCATCAATGACAGAGTAGATTTTGAAGAATTTCTTTTAAAAGTAAGTGATTTTTTTTTCCATCCATAAACTTTTAAAATCGTAAAAGTGAAACCGTGTTTGCCTCCAAACAGTGACTGGTTGGTGCCACTGTCTCAGCCACAGCATCCTCATTCGGCAAGTCTGCTGGTTCCACAGTGTTGCTCCCAGCAGCACCGTCAGCAGATCAAAAGTAATGAGTGCCCAGATTAGCCCATTATAAATTAGACTAACATCACCAGGCTGGTGTTTTTAGAGATACACACTAAACTCTGTAATGAATGAAAATACTGGCTGGCTGTGCTGCTGCACAGCTCTGGGGGTAGTTGCTACGCCTGCTGAGGGGATGGGGTAACTTTTTTTATTTTATTGTCTTTCTTTCGTTTGCTCCTTTTCTCAGGTGTTGCCACAGTGAGAGAACTCCCACAAAGACTCAGCAAATGTTTTATGCCAGATGCCCTGACCACCGAGTCACCTCAGCCTACATGTGTGGAGCAGAGGGCTGCCATCCAGGGCGCCTGGGGGAGCACCTGGGGCCTTGCTGAAGGGCCAAGGACAAACAGAAGGGGAATGTGCCGACTAAAAATAAAGTCGAGTCTGGTAAAAACTCCACTCTGATACACGAAACTGATCAATTGTGACAAGAAATCTATTAGTTAATCAAGGAAAAATCTTTCTGAGGGCAGGTTAAATGGTAGTGGGTTCATCTTTAAAATGTGCGGTCTCAAACTATTTGACTTAATTACAACTAAGATGCTCTCAGAGCATATTGTTACTGACACATGACAGCAGTTTATCAAATCTCTTACACAGTTTAACAGTGGAAATGTTTAGAAAACTGGGATCACAAGAACTTAGAAACATTTTTTCATGTTTCAAGAATGCAGTGATTTGATTTGTCTTAGCTTGTTAATCCAATTATGTCAATTGTTTTTGCCTAAATTTAGGTTGTTCAAAGAGCTATCTACAGCATGTAAGATAATAATAATTTCTAAATTTTCCACCATTTTGAATTATCCCTTTCATAGGTTTAGACAAAGTTTCTTCTTCTTGTCCACAATCTCCACTTTTCTCAAGCAAAGAGAAAGAGTTGCACTTTTTGTTGAGTAACAAAACAATTCTGAGGATATCCAGCTGATTTCTGAGAAATATTCATAAATATACAAGGAAAAGAAAAGATTGTTTTTTTCACGGAAATCTGTGTTTTTAGCATCAAGAATGTGGTGTACAGTGTAGGCAGGATGACATCAACAAGACAGGTAGGTGGTGGGGGTGCGACTTGAGGATTTGGGGTAATGTTGGAAATGGGTTTTCATTCATTCAACCTTTATTTAAACAGATAAGTCACATTGAGCTTCGAAGACTCATTTACAAGTGAGATCTGTTGGACAGACAATAACAGTTCCATGTCCGTAGAGTGCAGACTCTGGTTTCATAGTACAACCAGGAGGCGTTTAAAAAACTGACATTTTGGAATGACATGCTTGGCTGGCCTAACCAGTTAGAACCAAACAGCATTGAGATGGTGCTTCTTAACAAAGACACACCCGTCAGTTTCGTAGTTATTAAACTTTTTGTTTGATACAGAGCCTGCAGAACATGGTTTGGTTCAAACAGAAAAAAAAAATCTCTGGTCAAAAAATGGAGGTATCACGGGGAGGAGGACTTACTTTTCGGAGGCCAGGGTTTAGGTGCCCATTCATCCTTGGATCTGTTTGTAATGTGTTGCATGCGCTCATTGAACCGGGCATTACCTGAGATGATAGTGGAATAACCCTGTGAAGAGAGGGAAACATCTCATTCTCATATTTAGCCATAAAACAGCAGCGTTAACTTCAGAATCAATGTGACGTGACAAGACTATTTTTAATATGTACTGAGGAAAACAAAACTTACATATGACAGAACGCCAACCAAGCCTCCCCCACACAGCACAACGTACACAATGTTCTTTCCAGAACCACCGGGGACTGAGGACATTGTCCGACGCTGCACAGCTAGAAGAGATCAGAGGTCAGACGTCAGACCCTTCCCAAAGCTGCCATCGATTTGACAACTCCGTGACAAATTCATGTTTAGACCATGTGCTGTACAGAAGGCTTCAAGAAAAATTATATAACTTACTAATTACTTTTTTAAAAACAAGTTACCCCACCCCACCACCCCCGACTCTGGGGGTCTCAGAAAACCAGATTGGGCAGATCCAATGTGCTGAATAAAACAGTTCTGTTGCATGATCCGTCTTGTCTGGAGCCGACAGCCTTAGGGCGTCAAACTAATTGTGTGGATGCTGACTCAGCATTTGCATTGTTTTCCCGTTTTCATTTTTTGGGCAGACAGACTACTTCAGCATACCTTTTGCCATTTTAGGTTAGCTAGATCCAATAGTCCTTCCATTTCTTGATGATGGATTTAACAGAACTTCTGGGGGTGTTTAGGGTTAGCACTGTTTCCCCTAGGTCAGTTGCCTTGGCAGGGTGCTCCTATCTTCACGGACTTTGTCGACGGGGTTGGGGTGGGATGAGAGACGGACATGCCTGTGTTGTGCGGCTGTATGTTAGTGCCAGCAGATGTTGACGGGGGCAGTGTGTCCTCTACCATTATACAAGCAGGGCGCCCCGCCCTGTCACCAGAACAGAGCACCCTGCCGTCACTGGATTTGTTGACACTGAAAGTTTGAATCAACATATTTTTCCTTTAAAATTTTACATTTACTCAGATTAAACTTTTGATCTGCCATCTATGTTCCGTTACAAATAAAATATTGACATTTGCCATCTCCACATCATTGCATTCAGTTTTTAATTAACATTTGTTTAGTGTCCCAACTTTTTTGGAATCCAGTTTGTAATAATTTAAGACTATTTATCTGAGCAGACAGCTTTGAATTTAACTCCATCACAGAACTCTCATCTTGAGCTGATAAATATTTCCTGGAGTGTAAACGCAAACTACATCTTGGCTGCAAGTATTCAAGCAAGCTGTGAAGCAGACAGTATGATTTCAGTCAGCCGTGCTCAGTCTGCTCCTCCTCCGAGACGGGCAACCTGAGCACGGCTGACTGAAATCAGACTGCCTGCTTCGGACTGAACAAGAGAAACACACTGCTGAAGCCACGAAACTCGAATGTCCAACATAAAATGAACTTTACTGCAGTACCTGGCTAAACAATCCTCATGCGCTTTAATGTGGAGCTTTTTCAAATGTTTATCAAGTTCGATGTATTGTAGGTTGCGACGGAGCTTCCTCCTCTTGGTACAGCGACTCTGCAGACATTGCACGTTATTTTCTTGTGGTGTTTCTAGTGTAAAATACTTCCACACAGCGGACATGTTACGATGAAAAGTTATTTAGCCATTAGCCAGAGCGCTGCTCTCAGTCCACAAGTATTTACTCACGTTGTAGCTGGATGCAAACTATGAAATGGATTTCCTGAATGTGAGGCGGGTCTTATTACTCTGGGTTCATGAGACACGCCTCCATTCAGGAAATCCATCCCATGGCTTGAAGCCAACGTGCATCATGGATCGGAAATATCGGCAGGTTGGATCGGAAAATCCGATACGTAAACTATGCTGGTATTGGAGGCTGATACGGATACCGGATCGAATTGGCCCCATCCTTACTTTAAATTATTGTAAGCTGACAAATCAGAATCATTCAGTGACCACAAAAAGTAATAATCCCAGCCAAATGAAATCTATCTTCAAAATACTTTTAACCCATCTTTAGACTGAGGAAACGACTCACATATTTGATGCACGATGACAATCTTTCATCATTGTTCTCCCTGCAGACCAAAGACTGATGGCAGCAGAGTTTTTGTTCACACGTTTCCATGGCAACATCTGAAGTAATGAAGCTACTTCTAGGGCTTAAAGAGGAAGTAAACCCAAAATTATCTTTTTGTAACTGATAAACTCCCTAGAATGTGTTTAAAATGTTGTATAGCACTATGTCTGTGCTAATGTTCATGTTTTTGTGCATATGTGTTAAAATCGGCATCATTTGGTCTAAAAACTAATCCTATGGGTTGAACTGTGGTACTGCAGCCTAATTTACCCATTGGTCAACAACTATCACTCTGACGTGTCTTCTACACTCTGTCGTCACATCCTCTGCTGCGTGTGTATAAAAGTGGATCATGCTGCGCCACTGCACTGCAGAGATCTGGAGTTGGATTAGCGATAGCAGCATAGCATTAGCGTTGTTAGTTTTGATCAATATCATTTTCAGGTTAGCAGTAGATTAGCTTAGTCTAGTAAATCCCCCTCCCCCTCCTTTGGGGGCGTCTCAGCACACCCACTTTGCAGTTTTAAATCTTGTCTTGGGGCGGAGATATCGGTTCCCCATGGGGTAAGTTCCTCTTGAATTTGAACTGGTTCTTAACAAAATCCAGGAACTCTTGACAGGGTGTGTTCTGGCAACAGTTTGGCTCCACCAACTCTCAGGCTGACTATAATATATAGTTATGAACAAATGACTGCCTTGCCATTTTGGGATCCATGCTTTAACTGCGTTACTCCCCTCTGCTGCTCTTTTTATGATGCTCTGGACACTTGTCACAAACCGCACGCATGCAATGAAGAGTAAACTCACAGCAAGATGATACCTGCCCCCTTTAAAGTTTTGCAGTGAAACTGATTTATCGATTGAGTTGGTCAAAGCACAATTGATGTGGGTTTTTTGTAAATAAATTAGTGATTCTTAAAATGACAGCATGGTGGCACGACTGGTAGAGCTGCTGCCTCAGTGAGAAGGTTGCCAGTTCAAATCCTGGTCCGGGAGCCTTTTTGGGTGGAGTTCACATGTTTCATGCATGAGTACTCTGGTTCCCCCCCCCACAGACCAAAAATGTGCATGTTAGGCTGATGAGTGAATTCTTTCATTTGTCCCTGTGATGGACTTGATTTCTGTCCAGAGTACCTCACTCCTCGTACAGTGATTAGACAGACATTGGCAACCCCCATGACCAAAAATGGAGAAATTTGTTTAAAGATAGACGTTTAGGAATCTATACTTCGCTAATATATTTTGTGTCAACAACACGTCTTTCAAGCATGGATATTCCCCAGGATCACACGTAATGTGAGATCAGTCATTGTCATGTAAATTAAAGTTACATTTCATAAAGACCTAACCTACTTTCTTCTCACGTTCGAGTAGATTCAATGAATCAAATTCAGATTTTAGAACATTGACAGATTTTAATATGAAATACAAATTCGTCAGCATCTAGACTTGACATCCTGGAGGATGTGACATCACAGGGAAGGTCACATGGTTGAGTTCAGCTTTAAGGTGAAGCAGCTCGTTTACTGCAGACAAACGGCAATTTGGTAGTACACGTTTCATCGTTGACATAATCTTTTCCTGTAACGACAGAGAAGTCATTAATTCATGCAGTAAAGTTTACTTCATTCAATTTTCTCCAGCTTGCTCACATTGAGCCTGATTAACACAGATAGAGACCTGATTTAAACAAACAGATGAGGTACAACCTATAGATGGCAATAAGACAAGTCAGATTATCAAGGCAGCCATAAAAAGCTCCATTAAAAAGTCATGGAAGAAACACATGAACATGTCTGTTGGGCTTACTAGGAACTTGCATATGTTTATAATACTTCAGTCAGTCAGTGAGAGTTGGGGTGTGCACTTCTGAAGTGTATGGCCTTCAAAGACCAGCTGGGTGACAAAACATTTAAGCGTAATTTACACATGCAGGAGTTTTATGTACTTTGTCCAAGTTTAAGACGGAGACACTAATCACAAATTTTTATGAATCATATCATGTGCTTCTGGATTTTACCAATGATAAAACTATTGTAATTAACATTGTACCGAGCCTCCTCTGGGACATCTTATTTTGAAAAGAGGAATTTGTACCTCCCAGGTTGATGTCCATACAATCCTCACGTTTACCATGGTAGTTGTTTGGTTCTCCACTGGCCCAGTTAATGAAGTCAAACTTTGACCCATCTGTCCACATCCACACGCCATCCTTATAGAAAAACAGAATAAGCAAATTGTCAGTTTCCCTCCTGACAGTAAAACCAAGTTTGTTACGTCCTGGTGCATGGTCACTAATCCAGGTAGATCAAAATACTCAACCTCACCTGGATTATTGAGGATCAGGACATTGAACCACTTTGGCCACAATTACCTCAAAATAGCTTAAGAACCTGTCCGGAGGACTCGACTAAACCTTGTTAGATTTACTTTGTTGCAAAACTAGTCAAAGTGTACCATTTACCACCAGTGATATATAGAATCTGCAACAATAATGAAATACTCTAATAAAGCCACCTTTATTGAATCGTTGCCTCCGACCCAAGAAGTTTTGTTGGATCCACTCTTTTTACGGATCAGTTTCCTGATGAACTTGTACTCTTCTGGGCTGTGGTACGAGGCCAGGTTTCCATGTTTCTCAAGGCAGTAACTCTGAGAAAAAACAAAGTGTTAATGTTTAAACCAGAAGAGAAAATTTTACATTTTTCAAACCATTTAACTTCAAGGACATGGTCATTTCAATTGGCAATTAATGCAGCCATGACAACGTGCCCGTGATCTTTGACCTACATATTCTAAAATGTAGGTTTATGGACATTTTTGAACCATGCCCAACATACTTGTCCAATACGGTCGGTGGTTTTGTCTTGCCAAAAGAGGCCTGTAGAATTTGGAATCAAGGCTGAACACTGCACAGCCTGACCTTCAGGGTAGAGATTGTCTAATGTTTCCTCTAGAATGGAAACATGACCCTTCACATATGGACAGCTGCAACAGTTGCTTGTCTAAGATCATTTGAGGTCTTCTGCTGATTATTCTTGAAACTGTTTTGATCAGCAGCCATTTTGAGTCAAGATGGCTGCCAGCTACTTCAGGAAACGAGGTGATTCTACCAAACCACAAAGTTCTGTCAAGTCAATTTAAACTGGCAGTTTCTCCAGGAAGCTTCTAGTTAGAACTGTCGTACCTCAGCATCAATCCAGGCCATGTCCTTGTCCACAAACAGAAAACAGCGACCTTTGAACCCAGTCCAGCGACGAGGGCAGTCCTCGTTGTCGTCACCTGAGAACAGATCCAAGTTCAGCTGGACAGACACACATGTATAGTATAACACGACATAATCAGGAATGATGATTTAAACATTTCCCTTTAAAGAACAAGTCAAGATTACATTTATTATTCACCACATGAATAATTTTACAAAACTTCAGCTCCTGCCTTGTTACGATAAATGTTCCTCAGATTAAAGTCAGTCCACATTACAGTCAGTCCACATTACTAACCAGCAAAAAAACGTTTCAAATCATCCAATTAAAAAATAATTTCAGTGTTTGCAGCTGCATGTAGACTAGATGCAGAACTAGTCAAACTAGAATGTAGCTCGTTTCACACACTTTCTACAAACAGAAACGACGTCTCTAGTCATTTAACACTAACTCACTTTAGCATTCATTTAAATTTGAACTACAAAGCTGTTGTGCATCATTCAGATCCCTCAGTAACTAATGTTATAATCCAGAGACCAGGTGGTGGTCCAGACCCTGCTCCATGGTTCCATCCTCTTATCATCTGTTCCACTGCCACACCAAACTATGGCTCAGCATCTGCACAATTATCTGCCAAGGTCCAGTAGCTGCAGTGATCTTCTTAACACAAGTGATTTAGACTGACAGCCAGAGTTGTACAAACAATTCATACAAACCCAATAGACTTTAAAACTATTTAGCACTCACTACAAGTTGGGGGTCAGACTCAGCTACTGCTAGTTTGTCGACATGTTTGACAGAGCTACAATTAAATTTACCTTTAGGACCTAAAAATCAGCATGTTCAGTTTAAGTTATCCATGTGACAACATTTACATTTTTATTCAACAGCTTTTAGAAAGACAGTGAGTTTCATGCAGCCCAACTGAATAAAGTTTCTGAAGATTCTCCCACCGTTATGAAACAGCACTGACCACTGGAAATGCAAGAATCACAAACCTGGTTCCACCTGTGGATGGAAACAAAAATAAAGATTTAGAACTCAATTTAACTGAAGATTTACTGGAAGCACTGGCTGCAGCCCATTACCTAAACCAGCATGTTTGTATCATTGTTAGAGATTTAACTGTTGGACCTTTCAGAACCTACATCTTATTAATTATGAGACTTGTTTTATCTTTGTTAGTTAAACGAAAGGATTATGTAGGACACACAGCCAAGCTGATCCTTTGGTTTATTTTCCCAGTTTGACGGTACATTTCAAACCTTAAACCTGCAGTTTTATAGTCTGCTTCTGCTGATACTTTGACTTTAGGTCTTTCTCTGCTCTTTGGAGTTGTAACAAATTATCATAAACTTACACTTGCACAAATTCCAAGTCCACTCAGACAGAAGATCAAAGTGAAGTAAAGTCCTGAAGCCATCTGTGGGGAAAGATACATTAATGTTTACAGAGATATTTAAGTTGTACGATTCTGCCAATTGTATTCAAGTTTTGTCTTTCAAGAATGATCATCCAGTGGACTCAGTCTATGCTATCCAGAGGTCACATCTGAGCCCATGCTTAAAACACAATCTTACAATGTGTCACATGTCAATAGAATTTGAACAAATTCATGAGTGCTGTCCCAAAACAACTCAATGATCTGAATAGTTGCTGTTCACATCCTGCCTTAAGGTTTATTGTGCAATCTTCTTTGAACTTCTGGCAATGAGTGTCAACCCACCTCATGCTTGAAGGTCTTTCAGACATTTCAGCTCTCTGGATGAAACCAAACCTTAGATTTCTTTCTCCCTCACTGATCATTCTTAACTTACTAAACAGTCAAAATCTTTAAAATCATGGCACATCCATGTCACACATTATAATTATTATTATTGTTATTATTATTATTATTATTTATTATTATTATTTTATTTTTTTTTTTGAAAAATTCTACATTTGAGCCCTGAAACCATCAGTTCTGCTTCTGTGTGACTCACCTTGTGTCTCCTGTTGGATCCTGCTACAGCCACTGCTCACCTGCTCCTATTTATTACCACACACAGCTGTTGGTAATTAGCTCATTAGTCTTCTTCTTCTTCTTCTTGTTAGAGAAAGCCGGACCAGACTTCTCCGGCGTCCAGGAGGTGGCCTCGTTGCTCGGGGTCCGGTCTGCCAGACTGGTGCAGCGCTTTGTGGACCTGTTGAAAGTGCGGTTGACAGCTGGAGAGGGGCGTCTCCTGCAACTGTGGTCCACGGGGAGTAGCCTACCTGACCCAACGGACCCGTTTCCAGACATCCACCTGGATCCTGACCTCGGGGACAGCAGCGGTCCCCTGCTTCGTGCCACAGGCCCGAAGGTTGACCTGTGCAGTTCGGGTCCAAAGGCACTGTACAGACTCTGTGTCAAGGTGCTGAATAAGAGGACTCTGCAGAACAGAGACATCAGTGTCTGGAGCGGCAAGTTGGGAGAGCAGAAGCCCCAGTGGAGGACACTCTACAAACCTCCAATTAAAAAGCGGACTGGTGACCTTCAGTGGAGGATCCTTCACGGCGCCATTGCCACAAACTCATTTTTATCTGTCATCAGTCCCGGGGTTTTAAATGAGTGTCCTTTTTGCAATTTGTCAGAGACTGTTTTTCACGTTTTTATAGATTGTGTACGATTAACAGTTTTTTTTAGCCTCTTGGTGCAGATTTTTAGCCTTTTTGACACAGTTTTTACACAATCTGTTTTTATTAATGGTGTCTTTTACAGCAGGGCCACTAAGGACAAGTCCCAACTTTTAAACTTTTTAATCGCCGAGGCAAAGATGGCAATTTACTTGTCTCGCAGGGACAAATTGCAGGATGTACCTCACCTCGATGCTGTGTCTCTGTGGAGGTGCAACGTCAGGGCAAGGTTGGCCTTGGAGTTTCACTTCCACAGAGACACTGGGGATTTGGAAAGGTTTACGAAACTGTGGGG
>JARVGQ010000781.1:5962823-5973311 GCA_031762355.1 Hypsolebias martinsi
CCAGGTTTCTTACCTCCGAGGCGGTGGACTCGATGAAAAGTGATGGATTTAACCACGTCACTCGGCAACTTTAGTTGGTCCTGAATGAAGGCACGAACCGAGGCCTCAGGATCTTCCTCTGATCGCTCGGGAATTCCTGAAAAGACGAGATTTTCCCGCATGCTCCGGGCCTGGATATCTAAAATGGATTCTTTCATTTTTTTATAATCCCCGGACAGCTGCGACACCTCCTCGGTGAGTAGTTTAACCGTTCCCTTTAGCTCCTGATTCTCGCTAGCGAGTGAAGCTACCTGTTGTTGGCTAAACTCCAAACTTTCCCTCAAGCTCTGGAATTCTTTATGTAGCGTCTCCACCAACGCTAGACGGGCGTCCAAGCTAGTTAGCTTCTGGTCGATTGATTCTAGAATCTCCGTGAAGCCTGCCCTATCCATAGACGGTGTTGAAGCGCTGTCTGAGCTTCCCTCTCTGTGCCTCTTAGCAGTTGGCGTGCTAGCCGAGGCGCCGGATTTAGCATTAGCTTTACTCATCACTAAGCTATCAAAACACTCGTCTATAAACAATTCCAGGCTCTGCAAACTCTCCTTGTCCAGTTTGTTCAACGGAGAGAGAGTCAGTTAATAAGACTTAGGATTTCTTAATGAGTTTGATGAAATAAATATGGACTTACCAAAGTTTTATCATAATACTCACGCACGGTTTTTTTACCGAGATGTCAGCAACAGCTCATCGCACCTTCACCCGGAACCGGAAGCCTGTCCAACTGACCCAACTGAAAACTTTCTAAATAATTTTTGGACGTCCAGATAATAAATATTTGCAACAATCCAACCCAGACATGATGGACCAGTTTTTCTGCATAATCTTTGGACAAGAGGTTTCTAATATTAATGATATTACAGAAGTAGAATAAAATGGTCCTGAAAAGTTCTTTAGTGTGGGGTTTAACAGATATATCATGATATAAGAAAAACATCAAGCTTTTTTTGTTTGTTTGTTTGTTTTACACTAGAACTGAAGGCCAAATTAATATCTGGAGGAAGTGAAAGGTTACAAAGTTTATTCCTAAGATGCTCAATTTGAAAAACAACTTCAATCTTTTCTGAGTTTAAAAGCAGAAAATTAAGGGTCATCCTGTTTTTTCTGTATTCAACACAATCTTGTAATTTAAGTAACTGACTGGATTCATCAGGTTTCATGTATGAATTTATGTGATTATCATCATCAGCATAACAATGAAAATGTTTTGCATGCTGTTAAAACATTTCCTAATGGAAGCATATATAAAAGTAAAGAGTATCGGTTCAAACACTGAACCCTGATGAACTCCATGACTACCGGTAACTTTGTTGCATAAAGAAGATTCATTATTTACATTTACAAACTGAAATCTATCAAATACAGTACATATATGGGAAAATCATTTTAGAGCCGTTCCAATATTACATTCAATAATTTGTAGTAAATATTATGATCAACTGTATCAAATGCAGCATTGAGTGTCTAACAGGACCACTGTAAACACAAGTTCATTATCAGAGGCCATGAGAATCTCATTAGTAACTTTCAACAGTGCTGCTTCTGTGCTATGATGAGCTATATAGTCTGACTTAAACTCTTTAAACTGATTATTTCTTTGTATATGTTCACACAACTAACCTGCATCTATTTTCTCTAGAATCTTTTTAGATGAAAGTTAGATTAGATATAGGTCTACAATTGATCGATTTTTGAAGCTTTGATGATACACTCTGTGTTTGTCTTTACTAGGCTACAGAAAGTTTAGTTGCAAATACTTTTATTAAAAAGCGTCTTACAAATTAAGTATATAGGAGGCTTTGCAGTATTTGAGTAGCTTATAAGGGACAATTCAAATTTTTAAAAAGGGGTTCTAGGAAAAGTTAACAGTCAGTATCTTCCCTCTTGCAGATAGTTTTTTGATTGGCAAAGTATGAAGTTTCTGTAGTTAGTAGAACCCAAAGTGCAAGCAGACACAGGGAAACACAAAAGGTAGAATAAATAATAGAATTTATTAATAGAAAACAAAAGCTGACATGGCAGCACAGCTTACATGATGGATGAGGAGACACTGGGGATGACAGGAACATGAAGTCATAGTGGACAATGCCCAGACAATGAGAAACACAGAGACACAGACTAATATACAGAAGCTAACAAGCAGACAATGAAAAACACCTGGGGGACAGGACAATCAGAAATAGGAGGGAGCTGCAGGAGCTGGAACAGACCACAAGGGGGAAACACACAAACACACAGATTACGTTTTTCAGACACAGTGATCAGCAGCACTGGCACCCCCAGGTGTGTCTGTTCAGCATTTTTTATTAATTTTTAATACAAACTATTGTGTTAGCTCAGAGCCAAATCAGCATGTTGTAAAGTTTTTGGATGAGGATGTTATTATCAGCCTGCTCACCAAGAACTTCAACAATTCCACCCACAGAGCTGCTGTGGATACCATATTTTCAGCCCGATAAGTCGCTCCGCCCTATAAGTCGCTCCACCCTATGAGTCGCAGGGCATGCAAATTAGGAAAAAAGGTGCGACCTATATGCCGGAAAATACGGTAAGTTCATGGACAGGTGTGAAAACTACAGACTGCACATAAATACCAGTAAGACAGTAAAGATGCTGCTGGATCCCAGTTCAGCTGCTGATCAAAGCTCTGTGACCATACACAATCATCTCATTAAACAGGTGACCTCAGACAAATACCTTGATGTTCATATTGACAGTGACTTGAGCTGGCAGACACAGGTTACCACCAACGGAGACAGAATCCACCAGCAACTTCACTTTTACATAAACTCTGTTTATTTGGTGTTTGTAAAATCATGATGTTATTTTCCAGAGCAGCAACAGAGTCCATCCTTCAGTGCAGTATCACCTGCTGGTTGGGGAACAAAACAATCAAATCTAAATCTCTGAATCATTATTTATCAAGAGCAGCAGGAAAAATTAGGCAGATTCTTCTTAAGCTCCAGGAGTGCAGTCATTTCACAGGTGAACAACAATTAACTGACAGCTCTCATGTCTTACACAGAATTCACCCTTGCTGAACTCGGGGTGGAGGTGCAGGGCTCCTCTGTGTGAACTAACAGGTACAAACAATTTGTTCCCCTAACTTTTAAGGTTATCAATGAATAAATTAAATACAAGCATTCAGTAATGATGCCGTGGTTTATTTTTTATGGTTTGTGTCTTATTTTATTATTGAACCATGGTTTCATTATTTATTGTCTTGAATGTTTTAGAGCAGCAATGCCCTTCGAAACAAAGCAAACTTTTCCCATGGGAGACAAATAAAGAACCTTGAACTTTGAAAACTTTCCTGGGGCACTTCTAGATGTAAGATATATTTATGATATTTCAGCAGGAATAACCTTGTAATGTAAAACTGATGTCAGTGTAACAGTTTATAAACTAGTGTTTTGTGTAGATCACTACAAAATACTTAAGGTGAAGCTGTTTTAAAATGGCAGCAATCCATTCTGATTTTGGCCCCACCCGGATTAGCTGTTAGCTCATCATTCTGATCAGAATTAAACTCTTTATATGAGCAGAGGTCATTCAAATAGCTTTCTACTGCAGGTAAGATGCTGACTATTCACTGCATTTCCACAAAACCCCACTTAAAACAACTTGAACTTGTACTGAAGTACACTGTTCAGCAGAGAAATAATAAACAAGCCCTGTTTTCATTAACCGGGCACATAGAATATGTGCATAAATAAGAAGTGTGAGATAAAAGTCAACTTTCAGGTGCGTCGCTGGGTGTGCGCTGCAAAAAACATTCCTGCTCACAGCCACAAGAGATAAATGTGAAAACGTAGCGGTCAGTGCTTCAACAGGCTTCTGTAGAACAAACCTAGCTTATTTGGAAGCTTAACTGAGGTGCTGACCAAAAAAGGGAACCATGTACTGTAATGGAAAAAACACCAAGTGTATCACCAAGCACTGGACAAAAGGTTGGAGGTCTTGGAAATGCGCCTGTGAGCCAACTTAATGTAGAAGTTCATGCAGTCAAAACAGGTTCAGGTAATCTCCTGTTTTTTTATGATATGTGCAAAATTATGTGAACATTAGCTTAAAATGTTATAATCAGCAACTAAATAATGTGCTATGAGAAAATATTGTTCATAATACAATAAAATGTATTTAGTCTAACATAATATTTGGGTTATTATGAGAATGATGCATGAATGATTTGTCAAATGGCTGTGCTCTGATCTGTAAATTATAATTAAATAAGATGCTGTCTGTCATTACAGTGAGACTTCTCTTTGTTGTGATGCAAGACTTGCGTCTTCTGATCCTTTACCTCGTTAAAAACTGGATACATCACAGCGTACAGCGTCATGGATACCATGGAGTTTGTCTCCGCTTCATTCTTCTCCTCCATTGTCATCCTCCAGGGAGGAGTCGCTCTTGTCAAAACGAAGAAGAGGAAACTGCAGCTCAAACACACCCACACATACACTCACACACTCACACACCCACACTTTGAACACAGGACGTTCCAAACAGACAAGAGCCTGGGAAATAAAATGATTTAAAAAAAAAAAAAAAAAAAGACGTCAATAGAAAAGAAACAAAAATACATCAAATCAGTTTTTGATGCTTAGAAGTGAATACTCATAGTGCCATACTGATCTGATGCCTATTCAAAAATAATTTTGTCATGACCAAATTATGCTGAATAAACAAGTCAGAGGGGGAGAGGATGGACTCCAGAAACCATCTTACCACCATCAAACTGGTGGACCCACTATGTGGTGCTATTTATAAGACTGAGTTTGTTGTGGCTCCTTGAACTGATGAAGTCCTTTGGATGAAAGAGGAAACGTTTCAACTAAAAGAAACAGTCCAGAGGACCTGACTTGACTGTGTTGGATTTTTTTTTTACTTGGATTATTGAGCAAGAATCTGGATATGCTGAATTATGTTTATCTACAATATTTTAAGTTACACTGATTCAGTCAATAGCAAAAAATTAATTAAATTCATCTTGTGATGAGAAATGGCAGAGTCATTTTGGACAAGCCTGGAAACAATATCGGGAGAAGTCATGCTCAGAGAATTGGTTGTGAATTACTCAGTTACCACCTCAAGTTTTAGTTCAATATCTGTAAAATTGACTGAAGTGTAGCCATTTTTGTACTGGATATTATTTAATAATGGTAATGCGCTTAAACTGAATTGAACTTAAAAGGCTTAAAAGTTTGAAAAGGTTTGAATCAAACAGTTAATGCCTAAGTTTTCGGCAAGAATGTCCTATGTCGTCAATGACTGTCAGTAACTTTTACTCACCTAGTTTTAGCTCAGTGACTGTAATATTACAGAACTGCTAACATTTTTGTGTTTCTTAAGGTCAGTTGGCTCTGGTGGCTATCTTGAACAGGGTTGGCTGCTCCATAGGGTAATTAGTCCTAGATGTACATGCTACAATTATTAACTGAAATTCAAAAATGATTTAGGTGATGAGATATTTTGCTAACAGACAGTTGATTCTAAATAGTAAATTTTTAAACAAAGATCCTGTTCAATCTGTTAGTGCTCATTAGTGTTAGAAATTAGACTCGGCTACTGCCAAAGAAAATCCTCACTCACTACTGTATCTGTAAAACTGACTTAGTTTTAGCTACTTTTGTGTATTTTTAAGATCAGTTGGCTGTGGCAGCCATCCTGAATTGAGTTTTTTGGGTTAGTCACTTGTAGATGTGAATCTAATGCTTACTTTTTTCACATTTGATTAAAATGTGTTGTGTGGTTCATAATATATTTTGCTGGTGCTACAGACAAATGAAAACACACACACACACAGAGGAACAAAAAGTCACCTTAGTTAGGCTGTATTAAAAAAAATGTAGTGAATCTAACTGGGATAAGGGTTGAATCAACCTGGACTAATAAATGCCTTCTCACTAGGTCTTTGTAATTTACTAAACTATCAGTACCCATAAAATACTGTATCAAGAATATAAAATATAACTGCTATACTAGGTATTTAAACAAACATTAACCAAGTGAAAAAGTATGATCATGTCAGATAAACACCAAAGTAGCTCATATTACCACTATTCAAATAATCAAGAACATGTCACTGACAAGTATGTTTAGTACAACACTCAATGTATACGACTTCTGACTGAAGTACTGTACATGATTATATTCTCACTACTATATGTCTAATCTATTCTGTGTCAGTAAGCAATGAGGAAGAGATATGTTCTGGTTTTGTTTAACCTGGATGAGGGGAGTGGTACAGCCCTGTGTTATCTTGTTGATGACAGCCTGACTTAAATGTCTAAACAGTAAGTTTACTATGAGCATCACTGACTAACAGGAACTGTTTTGCTCGTAAAGATGCAAAAGCAACACTAGGAAGTAAAGCTCAGGACTGAACTGTCTGTAAATAGTAAGAATTAGAAGTGTTAAAATGATATGTTCATAAATATGTTCGAAGGCATGAAGTAGATCAGTGGTGATAGGTTTAAATAAAAGTGTCTGACGCGATGGTTGGCTCTTTGCAGGCTAAAACAGATCAGTCGAATAGACCCCAGGTAAAGCTACACATAGCTAACAGCATAGTGAGCGATCTAACGTTAAACGGAGATTCCTGTTATATTTATGATGACGGGATGTTAAAACTCGTCGATGAAAGTCCGTGTAAATAACATTTATAACGCGATCTAGTCGTAATATCCAGTCGAGGCCTGTGGCCGAGTAGTTCGATGATAGCACTGAGCAACTTAGCATCCGCGCTAGCTCAAGTAATTTGTACATTTGCGTTCAGAAATCAAATGAAACACGCCAACAAACTACTTCAGGGCTCATATGTGAGTTTGCGTGTGCGTGTCGAGTGTGTACTGGTATCTACCTTTGAGATGACTTCTTAAATGAGCTGGATATCCCGTCGACTGTCTTTTAGCCGCTGTGTTTTCTTTACAACTTAAGGCGGAAGTTTTTTAGGACTGGCCCGACATCTTCCGGACCGTTTCTACGTCATCACGCGTCATCCAATCACCGAGAGGGTGGGCTTGAGAGACAATGACGTCACTATAACGGCAAATAAAACGAGTAGTACAGTAATGTGGTATTTTGCTGCTGTGAAGAAAAGATGACTGTTATTATATAATTGTTTACAGCAGCAATAAAGGCTTGCATGTAAATAGCTAAATAAAAGCTAAAAAAGAAATTGATTTTCTGTGAAAATGTGTTGAATTACTGCTGAAATTTGTTAAAGAAGGAATTGTCAGTTGAATTTATCAAGTTAAAGCAGGCAGAACAGAAGCCAAAAAAAGAGTTACTGAAACCTTTTTCTTCTTTCGGCTTTTTTCTCTTCAGGGTCTCCACAGCGAGTCATCTTCCTCCATCTCTGTCTTCTGCATCCTCTGTCCTCGCTCCAACTACCTCCATGTCCTCTAACTGCATCCGTAAATCTCTTCTTTGTCTAGTTTATTGTCACTATTTTCTGATCTTTAGCGTGTTACGTTCTATTTAATCGAACGTATCAACCAGATCAGAAAAACAACAAAACGAACAAGTTAGACGACGAGTGAGGGTAGGAGCTGAGGGTAAAGTATTTAAATATTGATTGAATACGGTTTAGTAATACATGTTGTGTTTGTGTATTTCAGATGATTCTCCAGAAAAATAATTGCAGCAGACCTACTGTCTGTTTACATCCAGCTCTGGAGCAAGACAGTGGTTGTTACCTTCCCTGGCCTAAACCATTGATGTACCATTTCAGTATAGATGTTGACAATTCTTCTTCTTCTTTTTCTTCTTCTTTTGGCTTTTCCCTCTTCAGGGGTCTCCACAGTGAGTCATCCTCCTCCATCTCACTCTGTCCTCACTCCAACTACCTTCATGTCCAACTAACTACATCCATATATCTCCTCTTTGGACTTCCTCTTTGTCTTTTTTCCTGGCAGCTGCATTTCTAACATCCTTCTACCAATATACCCACTGTCCCTCCTCTGGACATGTCCAAACCATCTCAGTCTGGCCTCCCTAACTTCATCACCCAGTTGTTCAACATGTGCTGTACCTCTGATGATCTCATTCCTGATCTTATTCATCCTTGTCACTCCTAAGAACCTCAATATCTTCATTTCTGCTACTTCCAGTTCTTTCTCCTGTCTTTTTGTCAATTCCATCATCTCCAGACCATACAGCTGGTCTCACAACTGTCTTGTATTTCACCTTTTTACCACATTCCCTATTTTCCTGGACAGTGGACCCCAAGTACTTGAAGTCATGCACCTTTGTGACCTCTACTCGTTCACACAAATGGACTCTTGTCTTACTACGGCTGACTTTTATTCCTCTTCTTCCAAGTGCATACCACCACCTCTCCAAGTTCTCTTCCACCTGCTCTCTGTTCTCACCACAGATCACAATGTCATCTGCAAACATCATAGTCCACATCGTACCCATCATGAGATCAATCTAATAAATATGTTTGTCTAAAATCATTCAATTTGTACAGATTTGAACAGACAAGCAAACAGAGCTAAGTGTGAACTGGCAGAGACCTTAATGGGTTTTTGGTTACAAGCAGCCTTGATAAGTGTGGCTATTTAACAATTCCCTCTCCAGGATTCACTGTATTTTATTTATAGAAGAATATCTGTTTTAAAATCTGCCTTCTATTCATTTGTGTCCAGCTGACACAATCTGATTATTACACTTGTATTTAGCCCACTACCAGAAATACTGTCTTTCAATCAAGACTTTATAGTGTGTCTAAAAAAAGCTAATTCTGGTCCTCTGGACATTCAAAAAAAAAAAAAAAAAAGAATGTCCAGAGGACCAGACTTAGCTTTTTTAGATTTTTCTACCTGGATTATTGAGCATGCATCAGGGTACTTTATAGTGTGACTGTTTCAGTTCCTTAAAATTAGGATCAATTCTGATTCATTTAGCAATGAGGCCACACGAAACAAGTCATGACTGCAAAGGTTTTGGTTCTTCCTTGCACATTAGCGTTGGCGTTTTCATACTTGGGAGTGTTTCAACCTTGAGTCTCCAAAATAAGGTGTAACAAGAATGTAATATTTCAGTCAACTCCCTCTTTTCTGTCTAATCTTTCATCATCTGAGAAAAGGACAAAAAGAACGAGAAACTCTTCAGGACAAAATGTGTGATGTAACAAGAAAGCAACATCCTGCATAACCTGCTTGTTTGATGTGAATTGGGACCAAATAAATAAATAAATTGAACTGAAAATGCCACACGCCTCCTCAGTGTTCATTTACCATCGTCACGTTCTAAAGACGCATCTTCGAAAAAAAAAAAAAAATCAGCTTTGTCTCAACTGCTTGTGCTGCTAGGCTTGATTCAAAATGGTCAAACAGTTTGTTTTTTATTTATTTATTTTTTGGTAAAAACGTTAAAATGTACAAGCTCAAATTAAAGAAATGTATTTTAGACAGGACCCCAACAATGTTGATTTTATTTTACACATGTTCAAATGGATTAAACACTTTTTTACTAATGGGATATTTTTCAACAACTGTTCAGATAAAATCATGTTATAGATTGTATCTTTAGGAAATGCCATAAAACCGGATATATCTAAATTTCCAGATTATAAGCCACTACTTTATCACAAGCTTTGAGCCCCGCGGCTTATAAATGATGCAGCTAATTTATGGAGGTTTTTTTTTTTTTTTTGGGTGGTGTTACGTCCACTGATTTCCAGTGGTTCTCTTACTAGAGAACAACCTTTCTCCTCATCTGCTTGTTCAGAGGCCTGCTGTCACTCCATGCTGCACACCTGGAAGCACTTCCTCCTCATCAGTGGACTGGATAAAAGCTTCAGTGATCCAGCACCACACCCCTTTTCTCCTTGGGCATTTCTACTTGAGGAGTGTGGTTGACTCTGGACTCTGTGCAAATCATGTTGTAGCAACTCTGAGTTGATCTATTTAAGAAACCTTTTGTTTAGATGGGAAGTCTGGTAGGGGTTCTCTGCCATTTTATTTTAAACTAACTTTTCTCCTGTCTTGTGACCAGCCAGGGAGCCAAGGAACTGTAGTTTTAGTTTTGTTAGATAAGAAGTAATTTTGTTTTCTAGCCAGACGGGGCATTCTTTTGTTTGTTGTTTTGGCCTTGGACACCCTGACGTTCATGGCTTCCCCGTCTGTCTGCAACACCCCAAATTCTTACTTTTAAGTTATTGTAAATGCCAAGTTTGTTTGTTTTTGAGTCATTAGCTTTATATTAAGTTTACAATGTTTGTGTTACCCCTTGTACCTCCTAGACTTATTCCAAGGGTTGTAACAGGCGGGCTAACAAGCTTCATGCCGCCAAAACATTTAGCCTCATCACACCCGGGCATGACGTGTCTCTCTTGTGGGGTGGGTTCTCATGACTTGAGAGTACTGTATTTTCCGGTGTATAAGTCGCAGTTTTTTTTTTTTTTACTAATTTTCATGTCCTGCGACTTATACAGCGGTGCGA
>JARVGQ010000781.1:6026226-6043252 GCA_031762355.1 Hypsolebias martinsi
AATGAAATCTGCATCTCCATAAAGTTGGTCAGCAGCAGGAAGCATGAAGTGCTCTAAAACTTCCTGGTAGACAGCTGTGTTGATCTTGGACCTCAGAAAACACAGTGGACCAACACCAGCAGATGACATTGCACCCCAAACCATCACTGACTGTGGAAACATGACACTGGACCTCAAGCAACATGGTTTCTGTGCCTCTCCTCTCTTCCTCCACACTCTGGACCTTGAATTCTAAAGAAATGCAAAATTTACTTTCATCAGAGAACAGAACTTTGGACCACTCAGCAGCAGTCCCAGGCGAGACACTTCTGACGTCGTCTCTTGTTCAAGAGTGGCTTAAACACAAGGAATGTGACAGCTGAACCCATTGTCTTGCATACGTCTGTGCATGGTGGTTCTTGAAGCAATGACTTCAGCTGCAGTCCACCCTTTGTGAATCTTCTCCACATTTTGGAATGGGTTTTGTTTCACAATCATCTCCAGGGTGCAGTTATCCCTATTGCTTGTACACTTTTTTCTACCACATCTTTTCCTTCCCTTCGCCACTCTGTTAATGTGCTTGGACACAGAGCTTTGTGAACAGCCAGCCTCTTTAGCAATGACATTTTGTGTCTTGTCCTCCTTGTGCAAGGTGTCAGTGGTCATCTTTTGTACAACTGTCAAGTCAGCAATCTTCCCCATCATTGTGTAGCCTACAGAACTGGACTGAGAAACTATTTAAAGGCCTTTGAAAGTGTTTTGAGTTAATTAGCTGATCACAATATGGCACCAGGTGTCTTCAATATTGAACCTTTTCACAATATTCTAATTTTCTGAGATACTGAATTTGGTGTTTTCATTAGTTGTCAGTTATAATCCCCAACATTAAAAGAAATAAACATTTGAAATATATCAGTCTGTGTGTAATGAATGAATATAATCTACAAGTTTTATTTTTTGAATGGAATTACGTACTGAAATACATAGTTTTTCACGATATTCAAATGTCATGATCTGCACCTGTATATCTAAATTAAAAACAAAAACTTTTCTTACTTTAACTTTAGTTATGTTTTTGTTTGTTTATTGTCATTAAATTGACTCACCATATTTCTTCTAAGCAACTTGTTCTAAAAGTGTTTCAAATAATTTATTGTGGATTCCACAGAAAGATCCCACTGAAAGGCTGGAAGTAAGATAAATTAATTGCTCAATGTAATTTTTCATTCAACCTTTATTTAGGCAGGTTAATCTCATTGAGCCTCGAGGACTCATTTACAAGATTTTGTGCTCCTTGTATTAGTATTATTCACAAATTTTTAGTAAATTGACAGAAAACTGCTAAAACTAGCCTTTTTTGCTGTTTGTAGAAAAACAAAATAATTTTAGTTTCATGTTAGTTTTGGTCGAAGCTTTAGAGCCACAGCAACTTGACCAAAGAGCCACATGTGGCCCCAGAGCCGCAGATTGCAGACCCCCATTTTAGCTGATTAGGAAATACAGGCCTATAAATGGAGACTCAAATAATAAAAAAATAAATAAGAAGAAGAAGAATTGAGACAGTTTTGCATGTGAGGTAATAGTAATTTGTCAAGGCAAAACAAATCTTTCAATGTAAGATATTTTAAAAACAGCAGAACAGAAAAGTGTTCAAGGGAAACTTACACATTTAGCATTATTATATAGTTTGTCCTCGTGATACATTGGAAATGTATTATTTTGTTTTAAATTAGGAACAATACCTTACCAAAAAACTAAAGACATTAAAAAAAAAATTCTAATGTGGAGTGAAAACATAAACCATGTAGCTATTTTTTCCAACACCGAACATGTATTAAGAATTATTAGGAACATGTTAACTAGATAAAATACAAACCTTATTTTTAAATGTCAGATTTAATATCTGCTTTAAATCTTGATGGATTCAAAATCTTTGTTCAAAAAGCAGAAACAAGTTCTTAAGAAGCTTAAAATTTTAACTTGTTTTTACGCTGATCAATCTTAGGTTTACTTTCAAACGCTTATTTAAAATGAACAAAACTACCCCGGTTGCTTTTCTAATATGTCCTCCTAAACTGCAATGTTCCCATCAGGATGGTGGATGTTGGGGGTCAGAGGTCAGAGAGGAGGAAGTGGATTCACTGCTTTGAGAATGTCACTTCTATTATGTTCCTTGTGGCCCTGAGTGAGTATGACCAGGTCCTGGTGGAGTCCGACAATGAGGTGAGTGAGATAAATCAACAGAGGATCCAGAAGCTGAACCTGAACCATTGTAGTCATGTTACGTCTGTTTCTTTATTCTGTGCATCAGAACCGTATGGAGGAGAGTAAGGCTCTGTTCAGGACGATCATCACCTACCCCTGGTTTCAAAACTCATCAGTCATCCTCTTCCTCAACAAGAAAGACCTGTTGGAGGAGAAGATCACCTACTCGCATTTGGTGGATTATTTTCCTGAATTCGATGGTGAGTTCATCCACCATACAGTTTATTGTATGTTGACTCATCAGATTAAGCGTTCTTGTGTTGATCCCAGTGAAATAGCTGATTTAACACATTCAAGGAATTTATGTGAGCCAGATTGCCATTTAACAATTGGAGTCAACACTGTTAGCAAAATATCTCAACCATAAGATAGAAGCTGTTGGAACTTTCAGAAAGTAGTCATTGGACGCACATCTAGAGTTGGCCTGATTTAAGATGCTAGCCAAAGCCTTTGGAAACACAAAATTGTTTACCGTAATTTCCGGACTATAAGCCACTACTTTTTTCTCGGGCTTTAAACACTGCGGCTTGTACAACGATGCAGCTAATTTATGGATTTTTACGTGCTAATGAGCTTCATGCCGTTAAAACGTTTAGCCTCGTCACAACTGGGCACTCACGTACATGCTCAATACACGTCTTGTGATCACGTGAAACGTGATCCATGGGGGCACGAGGACATATCTGCAGTCACTTGACATAAGTATGAATGGTGCATTTAAAGTGGCACCCCGAGCTCAGTGGGAGGCTTGGATAACTGGCAGCAAGAAATCGTTTACAAAAACCGACTACTTTTGCTGCAGTCTGCCAGTGGATCTTGACAGCAGAGCTGAGTAAAAAAAATCCTCTTATCGCCAACGGGTTTCGAAAGGCTGGACTGCTGCGTGATGAAGAGGACAGCACAAGCTCAAGGGCAAATTTGTCTCGAGATGAAATTGACGTTGAGAGTGACACCGAAAGATAGACTGAGGACATGTGTGATGAAGTTTTTCTGAGGCTGTTCAATTCTGACTGAAGAAGAAGACTTTAGTGGTTTTAGTGCACAGGAGGAATGAAGATAGTGTTCAGTGACTTTTCCTGGTAGGCTACTGTACCGGTATTTTTATTTTTATCTTTTTAAAGCAGCCGCGTTACAGGCACTCTTCAGAAAAAACATTTACTGTACATATTTGTATGTTACTGGTACACGTTTAATTAAAAGTTTAAAAATATTCCTGTGTAAATATCTCATGTTACAACTGCAGTTTATAGACAAGTGCAGCCTATATATGTGACCTTTTTTTTTTAAAGTTAGTAGGTGCGGCTTGTATTCAGGTTGGCTCAATAGTCTGGAAATTACGGTATATTTGTCAAAATGACACATATTAAGCTAAAACTTGGTGTGGTCGTAGATGGTAGTCATTCTGAACATATTCTTTGAGAGCTAACACATGAGATTCTGCATAATGTCATTTATAAGGTTTGACCAAAAGAACCAACTCTGTCTATTCTCATTCGATTCATTTCAGTTTATTTATATAACACCAAGTCACAGCAGAAGTCATCTCAAGACACTGAACAGAAACATTCACATACATAAAAATAAGCTATCACTATTTAACTGAGGACTCATAAGATTAATTTATTAGTTTAAAACTCTGGCATGAAAGTCCAGAGGACCTGACTCAGCCTTGTTAAATTGATCTGCCTGGATTATTGAGCAGCATCAGGACATTGGACATTATGCATTCCTTTAAGGACGGCTACACCTTTCAACTATCATTGAAGTGCTAATATTAGTTAGCTTGGTTACTTAGCAGAACAGTTAGCACATCTGGTTTTCAGATTTGCATCTGTAAGACAGCAAAGTTGGGTGTGGTGTTATTTCCCTATGTGACTCCTGACATCCGAGATGAATGGAACGCAGCTTATTTTCTTCGCATCAATTTTGTGTCACGTTGTAGGTCCTCAGAGAGATGCTCAGGCAGCGCGAGAGTTCATCCTCAAAATGTTTGTGGACTTGAACCCAGACAGCGACAAGATCATCTACTCCCACTTCACTTGTGCCACGGACACTGAGAACATCCGCTTCGTGTTTGCAGCTGTCAAAGACACCATCCTGCAGCTCAACCTCAAAGAGTACAACCTGGTGTGAGGGCTCATGTGGTGTACATCTCTCCATTGCACAAAGGCCCTCCTGCAGGACGGTGCCATCAACTCCACATGCATCCCGCAGCACACGACTCCGGCTCTCACACACGGTCATACGCAAACAAAACTGTTGCTGTTTTTCTTTCTTCTTCTTTTCAGTGCAGTGTATTTACAGATGCTCCCACAGTCAGACCCCTCTTTTACCAAAGCCTCTCCCTCCTGAGTCTTTTCTCGGCAGCTTGTTGTGTCAGAGTCCTCGGCGCTCACAAAACTGCTCCTCGTGTAAAATTTGGCCCCGGCTGCTGGCTCAGGCACATGTCATCTTTCAAACGAACTGTTTGGGGCAGCTTTTACTGGTGAAATTTTAAATTAAGGTGAATAATCAATCCTGGCCCCACAGAAATGACCTCTCCTTTCCCACCAGTGCGAAAGGAACTATATCATCTGAGGACCATCGGTGCTGAAAAAGAGATGCTTCTGAGCAACCACACCAAAGCCCAAACGGACAAAGCTGAGGGTTCAGTCTCCTCCTCCCATCTTTGAATGTACCCCCGATGTGAGCATCCCAATCACAAAAAACACGTGTATATTATGAAGTAAGCACTTAAGAAGTACGAGAGCATACGGTGTAATTTTCAGTAATTTAAGGTACTGAAAATAAGTTAGAGATTTTTTTAAAACAGATTTTTATTGATCATTTGTTCCAACATGATAATTAAACAAACTGTCTGAATGAAGGGGTGATAAGAAATGACAAAAGTTGTAAAAAATCCCCCCCACCCCCAAAAATAGGCAACTGTAAATTTATTTGACATACTTAATCTTTAAGATCTTAATGATTATTTTTATGTTACTCACACGCTTCCCTCCTCGAGAAGTTTCCTGCGCACAGGAATACACAGGGATGATCTTCCACAGCAACATCTGGTGACACTGATGCAGATGTTGAGGGTTCACAACACTCATAAGATGGCCCTGCTTTTTGACGGTTTGCACTCTGACTTGTGGAAGTGGAGGAGAGTGTGACGTGGTCAGAATGACAGAGTTGTAAATTCAAGCCCCGCCCACTCTGAAGCCTCTGACGACATCACGCCGTCTATAGTCAGCCACTTCCTGATGTTACAGCGTCATCCACTACATCAGGACTTGCTTGTTTTTTTTTTTATTTTTTTTTTTAATGTGTGTAGTCACTTTGCTTATTAGCAAAAGATCGAGCGCTGTTGTGTAATATGAAGTAACTGGGGGCAGGGGGGGTTACGAGCCTTTCACAGAAAACACTCAGTCTGAAAATGTTTATTTGTAAATATATAGACGAAAACACTTCTGTACAAAAGTGCTCTGTGGTACACCATCTTTGGTTTTAAAAACAGAAAAAACTTTATAGCATACAGTTTTCTCCTATGAATTTATGGTAGTATTGATACTGTGATTATGGATTTTGTTGACTTGATCATTAGGGTTACACAGAAGCGAGCGGCGGCGACTGTGGGAGAAAACGTTCCTGTAAGCTAAGCCTCAGAGCGCCTCACTACTGCAACAGCTCTGCTTCCAAAGGGAAACGAACCTCGGCTGGTTCACAAACCTTCGCAGTGAGCTAAGATGATTTTAAGAGTGAATAAAACGTCTCTTTTTAATTTATATAATTTATGGACCAGGATAAAGGTGTTGATAATTTGACTGCTTGTGATTCTGTCATGTTGAAGGGCTCCTTTGTTCATGGCAGAGCTTACTTGAGTCTGAACTGCTGTACAAAAACAAAACGAAACAAAAAAAGTACAAAAAATGAATGTCTGGTATAGTAAGAACTTTTATCTCTGCTTTCTATTTCTTATAGACATTTCCGGTTGTAATTGCCATCACATTTTCATCCATATTTGTTTTCCTTAAGGCGTCCTTGAACGTTTTCTTTTCTAAATAATTTACCTGTTGGGTTATAGATGCAGCGCTGTAATACATACCTAGGAAAATGTACAGTACAAACATAGGTGGACTTTTTTTTTTTTTTTAATCAGTGATTGAGGACCTTTGCGGTCCATGCTTGTGATTTGTAACTAAACACACACTAAATTTAATTTCCAAATTTTTGACGCTTGCTTTGAATAGTGCCAGTGAAGTGCAGATATACTTCTTTTATCTTTTTTTTTTTTTTGGTCTCGTACATGAACTTTTTTACAGGTAATTTACCCTTCATCCTCATTAAGGGCTATCACAGTGCATCCGACAGCGGGGAGTGGAGTGCAGGACCACGGTGAACCAAGTCTGCTAATACTTGTTTATAAAGAGATTATTTGCAGTTTGTGCTGTTAATGTGTAGGGCAGGGTATTAGGACAAATGTAAGGCGTGTGTGTAGAGTGAGTTTACCAACACTAAAGACTCTCTTAAGTATTTCTTCACTACATTCTCAGATTTTCACTACCTTTGTGTTTTTAATTTTTGTTTTGCATCGATCACAGTATTGCCTATATTCAAGCAGTGTAGAAACACTCATCAGTAAAGACACTACTGTACTACCAAGACGAGTATTGCATGACTCCCCAAGTATTTGAGTTGTAGCTAATAGCCAAGAAATGTTTTTAGGATCATACTGGTGTTTGTTTTGTATGTTTGAACCTTGGTACATCTCTGCTTTTGTGGCTTTGGGGAAACTTGCATGGAGTAGGGACTTTTATTTTGTTAAAAAAAAAAATTTCAACCACAAATGCCTTTTTTTTTTTAAGGATTGTTGCTTTATAACAGTCAATTTCTTTTTGTAGTTTAATCACATCGGCTGCAACACAAATGTGCTCCGTAATTAAAATCAAATGCTAAAAAAATCTAAGGTTTCAAAGTAGGGCTTTGAGTAATTAATATCTTACCTGTTGTAGATGGCTCTTTGATCAACTCCATATTGAAGTAGTTATTTTTGACCAGGTTGACGCGCTAATGGCAAACTAAGACCAAAATGGTTGCTGCCACTTAAAACAAACTTATTTTGACAAATTTCACAGTGAATTATGCAAACAAGCAATGTTATATTACTGACAGTGTTTCCTGACGTTGATATTTGCAAATAATTTAGTAGCAGCTAGCTGATAGGAACGTGCAGGAATGTTAAAATGACTTAATGTAGCCATCACAACCTTTTTTGTTGTTTGTTCCCCCTTCGAAAACAGACATGTGTCCAAAGTAATCTGCCATCGTAATTTATTTTGAAAGGTTCATTAAGTGGAAACCATAAACGGGTGGGCTCAGCTTTGCTGTCCGAGTACGTATTGATTTATTTGACTGAAGGACTAATAACTGGTCTGTAAGAGAATGAAGGACTGTGAAGATGCCTTTTAGCAGGATTAGCAGCAGCACACGTCTCTACCCCATGGCTCTGTTTCATTAAAGGGTGGTTTAGCTGCAAGAGGTGGAGTGAGTAACCTTTGATTCACCACGTCTGAACCGTGTAGGCACGACCATTTTTAGGCAAAACCACGAACCAGGCACAGGTCCTACTGTAAATGGTGAGGCAACAGCCAAAGTCAACACTTGTTAAAACTGCTTGCTTCAGACTGATGGTACAGGATGGAACGGATTGGTGTTGGGCCATGACTAGTTGCAGGGGGAGGGAGATAATTATAGATGGAAAGTGTTTTTTGTTGCATGCTGCTGTGATGTAACTTGGACAGCAACGTTAAAGTCAGGGGGCTGAGATGGGGTAGAGTGAGGGCAGCTGGCTCAGGACCCGAAAGCCCCAGATTCGATCCCCAGTCATTGCACATCTCGTGGTGCCTCTGAGCAGCACACCCCATTCCCGTGTGCCCCCAAAAGCCTCCCACCACCCCACCTGGGGGGCGGATGGGCCAAACGCAGAGAGCCAATCTCACCATTGTATGAGAGCATACAATGATGACAACACATTATTATTATGAACTGTTGTTTTATGGCAGCAACCATCCATCCAGTGGTTCCCAATCCTGGTCCCTGAGGAACACCGTCCTGCATGTTTTAGTTGTTTCCCTACTCCAACACACCTGATTTAGTTACTTCATGTTCTACAGAAGCCTGTAAATCACCCAGTTATTAAAATCAAGTAGCAGAGAAACTACTAAAACATGGAGGATGGTGTTCCTCAAGGACCAGGGCTGGGAACCCCCGCATTAAACTAGATGTTAGCTCGCTTGAACTCTGTTTCTCCAAACTGAGGTTCAAAGAGCCATCCACAACAGGCTAGATGCGAATTACTTTTCCTCAGATTCACAAGATCTAAATCGTGTCAAATTCAAGGACCGGGGTCCAAATGTGGCCCTCGTTGACATCTTATATGGCCCCCCAAGACGTTATTTTAAATGTAAAATACTTTTATGACTATTTTTTTTCCAGTAATTTTTGATTATGATGTTAAAAATGCAACAGAAAATGTCAATTAAGACCAATCAAACTCTTGTTGAGGGACCTGCAACCAAGAAAAGATGTTTGGTTTCTAACTTGAGTTAATGTAGATTCTGAAACCGACCCTTAGTTTGAGAAAGGTTGTAATTTTGGCCCACTTTTGTAAGTGGGTTTGACGCCCCTGAGCTAAATGATCCCCTTCATGCCAGGAGATGACTTCATGCCAGACTGAAATGTAACTGGGCTAATGTATTAAACAACACCAGTATGATGTTAATGCTATGTAGTCTGCTAAAAATGACTCTGATGAGTGTGTGAGGATCAGGACGCCAGTATGCACACGCCTCAGTGTTGATTAATGGTGTTAACCAGCTTGACTCTGGCACAGGGTGAAAGACTGGGTGGCTGTCACTGTGGGCTTGTTGTGTGTTAGCAGTCCAGTGTTGTGTGGTGATGTTTTACCTCAACATAAATACAGTACAATGGAAATATGATGGTTTAGTCTTCTCATCACCAATTCATTTTTGTTACCTCAAAGAAAGATGATGCATGTTGAGATGGGATTTATTGACCTTTAGTTGGTCAGTTTTATTTTGTCCCTTTTCATTGCTAAACTAATTGGATTCAAACACTTGTACATCAGTATGGAGTTGGTGGACACTCATCTTGTTTCTTTCCTGTATTAAAAACATCACCAGAACACTCATTTTAGGACCACTTGATTTATATTTTGTCACTTTAATGAAACCAGAAAGTCAATCACATGGTGATTAGAAAGTGTTGGTTGGTTTTTTTTTTTTTTTCCTCTTTGTTTCATATGTAAACCAAAATGTAAACTATGTATTATACTGCGTGCCAACCCTCCTCTCCAGGCTCTCTCTAAGTGCCAATGTTGTGGTCACTATCAGACGGACCACCATTTGAGAAGCCCTCTCCTTTTGAAAACACACCTGACACTAAAAGCATAGATGAGTTCACTCAAAGACTTTATTCTGTATTTAATTGAAGATTTTAAAGATAATTGTTTGTTTTTTTTTGTTTGTTTTTTTTAAGAAACTAATAACTGCATGTGATGTTTTGTGTTGGAAGTGAGGGCTTGGATGTTCCCACTGAAGTGTAGAGCCTTTAACGAAGGGGCTTCAGTCAGTTTGCTGTTATTGATTTACCTAAGTCTTGCCATATTTTTTATGTTTCATGTATTTGTTTCAGCCACTGTTGCCTGATCCTCATTCATACATGAACTTATGATCATTGCCGCCTTCTAAGAGAGAAACATAATGACAAGGTATCTGTTTTAATTGAAATAAATTTGTTCCTTGCTCATGGTGTGTGAGTGGGCTTCATGATCCTGTACAGAAAACAAAGTTACTGATAAGGTTTCGAGCAATATTGTTTTTAAAATTCTGCCAGCGACTACAAGAGTCTTTGTGAAATATCTCATGAATTGTTAGATAGATTTTAATGAAAGTGGATGTCTTTCTACGACTTCTGAAGGCAAAACAAAAAATAGTTACCAGCCATCTAACCATTGGAAACACAAACTGGCTATAGCTCAGTCAGTTTTACAAATATTGAGATAACATTTGGTGTGGTCGTTGATTAGCCATTTTAACACTTGAAACTTTTATTCAAACATTAACTGTTAAGTGGCACACTGTGTGAGCAAAATATTGCAGAGTTTAATAAAACTTACAGTAATCATTGGATGACATCTGCAATTGAATAACTTTTAAAGTAAACCAAACTTGAGATGGCTGTCGAACCTAATTACCAGTATGTATATTTAACGAATACAGATCTGGGCTCAGCACACAGCCTGGGGGTGAGTCGATGTTAATTGTTGAGGAGAGTTGGGGTCCATACTTTTAATAGTCTGTGCGGTTGGTAAAGACATCTTTCAGCCAGTTGCTGAAATCAATGAAAAGCATTCTTGCATAGCTTCCACTGTGTTTGATGGTTGAGAGCCATGGCATCCTCTGTTGATTTGTCCTGTAAATGGGTGGAAAACATCTCTACCCACTTCCTTTTCGGGTCACGGGGGTCACTGTTGCCACCTACAGCCATACCCCTATGACAGGTCTCCAGTCCATCACAGGGCCACATAGACAAACAACCATCACTCACCAATCAGTCTAACGTGCATGTTTTTGGTCAGTGGGAGGAAACGAGTACCCAGAGAAAGCCCACGCAAGCACGGAGAGAACATGTAAACTCCACCCAGAAGGGCCCCCCTGGCTGGGATTTGAACCAGCGACCTTCTTGCCAAGAGGCAACAGCTCCACCAACTGTGCTGCTGTGGAAATACATTTTATACTGAATTCTAAAATGAACGGGAAGCCATTATAAGGTGGTGTGATGTGATTCAAATGTTGCAGATGTAGTTGGAGACTTGCAATTGAGAGAAAGTTGCGAGAGATAACACTGCCATTTATTTATAAATGTGGATAGATTTAGACCAGTTTTTTCATACTTATGTTTCATCAGTGTGAGTTTTAAGCCCGGACATTGGGGCTGAATCCCCCCCCCCCACACACACACACTCCTCAATTTTAAAATATTGTCCAAAACTACACCAAGATTCCTGTCAGAATGACTAATTTTGATTTGACAAAAACATATTGTTTTGGTTTATTTATGTTATCAGTAAACAATAGAGTGACTTTGGGCCCCTGGTGTCACTTTTCCCCCAGCGGCCCCAGGTTTCCTGTCGCCGGCCCTGGCTGCAGCGGTTTCGGCCTCTCCCAAATCAATTCCGACTCTGGCCGCACGGGGCGCTCGCTCCTCCGCCGCGCGCTTCGTGTTCCGGGTGATCCTCTTCCCTTCAAAGCAGCAGAGAAAAGTCAGGGGCTCGTGTCAACATCCACGATCTTCAACCTCCCCGGGAGGCGCAGCATTATTATCCAGAAACACGCGCTGTTGCCCAGAAAAGGCGTTTTCTTTGCGCATCGTTGCGGAAGAAGCCCACGAGTCCCGCCGCTTTTACGTCAATTTAAAGGATGACCGTGTTCAAATAGCGACTCCAGTTCTTTAATAACATCTGGGGACCTGGCTAGCTTAGTTAGCTGACCTGGTAGTTCGTTTAGGCCAAGGAAACACGACCAGACGCGCTGCTGACATGATGTTTCCTCAATCCAGGCACTCGGTAAGTGGACGGCTCGAAGTCGTCCCGTGTGGACGCGGAGCTAACAGATGCTAACGCTAGCTAGCAGCCGGACAGCTGATCCAGGGGAGCGCCGCGGGCTGCATGTAGCTTTCAGCTCCTCTGCTAGTCGGACAGACCTCCCTGCAGCTCCTCACACTAAGCTTGTACTTTATGAACACAACTAACATTCAAGCCGTGTGAATGCGAGCTGTAAAATATTTTCGTGTAGCTTGTACTTAGCTGCTAACCGTCTGTCTAGCTAGCTCAAAACAGCTAACCTGGGTGATGACATGTCCTGCTGCTCTGCTTGTAAAGCCGAAATGCACTTTGTTTAATATGTTAACTTAAGGAGGTAAGTAAACGCAAACCAAAAGTATAAAATATAGTTTATTTCATTTAATTTTGCTTTACTGGAGATAAATTGGTGACACTTGTGCTAACACATCCCTATAAAAATAAGTTGCATTGCAGAAGCAACAAACTATAAAAACATACATTTTAAACATGTAGCTTAACGCTAAACTACTTTCACATTTATACAACTTTTATTAAAATAAATTCATTTCTAGAAGGTATAAATGTGTATAAAGTTAACCTTTGGGCCTGTGGTGTGACTAATCCTTCTCATTAAGTGTGTTTTGATAATTTCAAATTTTTAGGGAACCAAAGTTGGAAGAATAAAATGACTAAAAGCCTTTCATTCCTTGAAGGAATGCATATCACCGGCCATCTTTCATGGCAGCTTTTTAGGCTAAGTTTAATGAGTTATAATTAGGGGGTGCACGATTTATCGCCCCGATTTCCTTAATTTTGGGAAATCGGCCGATGCACGAGAAACCGATTTTACAGATTTATTTTTAACAACAATTGTCTGAGCTTCATTTATATTTCAGAGCACTACCTCATGGCCAGTTAAAACAAGTTTGTATTGTTTCTAGGATATTGTTCTAGGGTATGTTTTTCAACAGAACAATATTGGAAAATTGAAGGTGCATTGTGACCTTATAACTCCTGACAGTGTCGCTTACAAAACATAATCAGTATCGGCCAAAATCGGAATCGGCAGGTCAGACTTTTTAGAAATCGATGATCGGCCAGAAAACTGCAATCAGTGCACCCCTAGTTGTAATTGTTTTGGTCAAATCTTTCAAAATAAAATTACAATCTCATGAGTTAATATTAGTTGTCACATTGTGTGGCTCTGCTACTTCCATCTCAGTTCATATCTCATTAAATGTAAAATGCCAGAGTTATCAATTTTTGTGCTTTCTATGGCCAGTTGGGTGTGGCACCCATCTTGAATTGGTTTGGCTCCAATTCTTAATCTATTAAAAAAAGATTATAGAAGTTTTATTTACCGGTAAGTCCATCCAGTTGTTAATGAGATATTTTCATATGAGATGCATGCACTGTAGCTGACAAAACATTGTCTGCCCTAACGCTCCATAAACGACAAATAATGTGAATAATTTCAGAACTAAATAAAACATAAATACAACTAGTTTTCTCATTGTGAAAGGAAAATGCTACCATTTAAGGTTTTCTTGTATTAACTAATTGAATTATTGATTGAATTGACACAGTTTGGGCAGTTTTGCTTTTAGACAAACAAAAGTCTTGTGATAATCTGCAAATTGAGGTAAATTACAGATGCAGCTTTGACCTTTTGTGCAGCCAAACTCCTCTGTTCAATCCTGTAATCCAGCTGGGAACCTCCTGCCCTTGTGCCACTTATTTAGAGAGTAATGAGGTTTAGGGAGACTGATAAACGCTGGATTACAGGTTTAAATGAAGTCTAAACATAATGGACTTCTCACATACGGGCCACGAGCATGTTCACACTAACTTCAGCACACTTCTCTGATTGACTATGTCTTGACAGATGTTTCGTATCACTGTTTTTTTTAAAGACCAACATACTTCACACACTCCAAAATACTGATGAGTTTAGATCGAAACTCACTTTAGCTGTCCTCGGGGTTAATCTGAGAGGTCAAGCTGCTGTTAATAAACAAACTCCAACACACTGATTAAAATACACTTAGAATAAGCAGAACAGACACATGTACACACATCCAGCTGTCTGCAAGAGAGGTCTATCATCACTGGTTTAGTTTTAGAAGGAAAAAGCAAAGTCTGTGAATCTGAACACTGTTTTCATACTCTGGGATCTTGAGCTGCAACGTGCAACGTCCAAGTCTGATGCAGGACTCCACCTTTGTTTCCCAAGGCATCATCTCAGTCCAGTCAAGCCCTGAAGTTCACCACATCTGACTCTTGTGATCGGATCAAGGATGAGTTCCAGTTCCTCCAAGCACAGTACCACAGGTGTGCAGCCCACATGAACACACTTGCATGAAGTCCAATCCCATCAGAGAGGCAGGCTGGGTGGTCCCCCTCCTCTTTAGTATGGAATGTGTGCTGTCTCTTGTTCCTAATAAGAATTTCATATCTTGATTTGTCTGATCACAGAACAGTTCTCCATTTTGCCTCAGACCATTTTAAATGAGCCCAGAGAAGATGGCTGCGTTTATGACTTCTTTAACCTTTTGTTAAATTAATTGTTTTTTCCCTGACTCTCCTGTCTTATCTATCCAGTTTGAAGCTGGAGTGCGATAAACTGGCCTCTGAGAAGTCAGAGATGCAGCGTCACTACATCATGGTAAGTGTGGCGTGGACCGCTGATAATAAGATGCTGCTGATCTTCATCTGATTTATCTCTGGAAGTTTGTGGAGCTTCTGAACAAATTTACACCTGAATGATCAACATGCTTTACTTCTACTTCACAGAGACCTTTCTCTGATGAAAAGCTGTAAAATTTAGGAAATAAAAATGAAAATTATCCATAAAAACACTTTTAATCCTGAATGATTATAAACTTTTATACAGAAAAATCTCTAGGAAATAGAAGCTTGTTAATTATTTTTTGTGTGTTGCAGTATTATGAAATGTCCTACGGTCTAAACATCGAAATGCACAAACAGGTAAACACAAAATCCTTCTAATAATTCACTTTTGTGATTTTGGTTGTCTGATTCCACTTTTTTTTTTTTTTTTTCAGGCTGAAATAGTGAAGAGGCTGAATGGGATCTGTGCTCAGGTGCTGCCTTACCTGTCCCAGGAGGTAATGACAGAAACACTAACCTGTGGTGGTCTACAGTTTTCATAAGAGCTGTCAGCTTCACATAACTGAGCAGTCTTCAAGTTTAGTCTCTTCTCTCATGCTTGGTTATGCTGAAGCACGTTGTATGAAATGTGATTGTTTCAGCACCAGCAGCAAGTCATGGGGGCCATAGAGCGAGCCAAGCAGGTCACACCTCCTGAGATGAACTCCATCATACGGGTGAGCACAACCAAAGACTTAACATCACAGCTTTCAGCTTGGCACATGTTCCATCTTGAGGCCTGAGACGATTACAAAAATGTTTTTGTCCTTGTCTGTGTGCATATATCGCCCGCCACCTTTTATGTCAAAGTTTAAAACTTGGATCATGTTATGTGACCAGATGATGGAGTTTTAGCCTTCTGGTCATCCATCCATCATCTTTACCCACCCGCTTTTTCCTTTTTGGGTCACTGGTGCCCATATCCAGCAGTCACTGGGCAAGAGGCGGGGGACACCCTAGACAGGTCTCCAGTCCATCACAGGGACACAGAGACAAACAACCATTCACTCTCACTCACACCTAGAGACAACGTAGAGTCACCAATCAGCCTAACATGCATGTTTTTAGTCTGTGGGAGGAAACCGGAGCACCTGGAGAAAACCCACACATGCACCGAGAGAACATGCAAACTCCACCCAGAAAGGCCCCTGGCCGGGATTTGAACCGGGGTGACCTGCTCCCTGAGAGGCTGCAGCTCTACAAACTGCACCACCGTGCCGCTCTTTCTGGTCAACTCTTATAAACCACAGTATTTTGGGGTGTTACACTTAGTTTGTTCTGTGAATGACTCTCAGCTGAAACCACCCGTTTTTAGCACAATATCTGTAAAATTGATTGAACTTAATGGGGAGTGGTGGTGCAGAGGTTACAAAAAAAAAAAAAGTTGAGCCTGCGATCAGAAGGTCGCCGGTTCAACTCCCCAAACAGACGTCAAAATGTGGATGGAAAAGGTGAAGCAGTCACACCCGCCTCCACCCTCATTTACCCCACTCAGCCTTTGCGCAAGGCCCTTAACCCCCACCATCTGCTCCCCCAGGCGCCTTATATGCAGCTGGTTGTGTTGGGAAGGACATCCAACATAAAAACAATCACCAAGTCTTTGTGCGAGTTAGTTCACTGTGGCGACCCCTGAAGAAGGAGCAGCCGAAAGAAGAAGAAAAATCTGTCAAATTGAATTATGTCCATTTACTGGCAAGAGTTTTTCTTTTTCTTTTTTTATTTTAAGGTTACCGTATTTTCCACTGTACACGTTGCTCCGCCCTATAAGTCACATCAGTCCAACTATGTCTAATAAAGTGGAAAAAATCCATAAAAATGTCGCTTCACTGTATATGTCGCTTCATTATGCGTCACCACTGACAACCCAGAAATGTGGGCCGGTGTTGTGCCAGAAATTGATGGGCTGCCAAATAGTGGCCACGGGAGCGTGCACAGGAGGACTTTAACTAGGATTTAACAAAATTAACTCTTAAAAACAATTATTTGTTTGCTTGACATTGTAGTAAAGGTGTCTCAGTTGAACTTCTACTTAATAAATGCACTTCAATGGTCAAATCAGTTTCATTTCACTGTGGCGGTGCAGTGAAATGAAACTGATTTGTCAGTTGCTCCAGGCCACATGTGTTAAAGTCAAGGCCCGCGGGCCAGATCTGGCTTGCGAATTAATTATCTATGGCCCCCTGGATGATATTTAATTACTATTAGAACCGGCCCACAGTCCACAGCCGCCCGCTGTTGTTTTGCGCGTGCGCGCACCAACACTACATTCTCCACAATGCAATGGTAGTAGGGCTGGTGCCGATCAGGAGCCGTGTCTCATGAATAGGGTTGGGCATCGTTTGAATTTGAGCGATTCCGGTTCCGATTCCTGTTCTTCGTTTCGATTCCGATTATTTTCGATTCTCGGTTCCGATTCTTTTTGTAGGCAGGGTTAAAAAGACATGTCAGTTCAATTCAGTTCAGTTTATTTATACTGTATAGCGCCAA
>JARVGQ010000781.1:6199056-6212516 GCA_031762355.1 Hypsolebias martinsi
GATTATATATTTATATATATATATATATATATATATATATATATATATATATATATATATATATAACATTTTTGTTTTTATTTATGTATTTATTTATGTAGTAAACAAATAAAATATATATTTAATATTTTATCTATTTATATTTATTTATTTCGTAAAAGTAAATAAACAAAACGACCCTGTGTGTTGTTACTAAAATAAATTATTTTGCGTCAGTCCGCCACTAGATGGCAGTCATGACGTCATTACTTCTTTACTGGTGATAGTTTATTGCAGAATTTAATCTGTTTGTTTACTTTGATCGTCTTCACATGGATTTATTATCCATATGCATGAAAAGCGCATGTGCTCAAAGTCTACAGGGGAATTCACCAGAGAGAAAACGGACGTGTAGTGCAGTCATCATGGAATTTAAAAACAAAACTAAAAGCCCTCCTGACCAGAGCAGAGGCTGTCTGCGTGCAGCCAATGATGAAAGCCTTGCAGTTTCGGTGCCGCCCCCTCCCTCAGTGTCTATAAAACGAGCTGCACACCCTGCTGTCAACAAAGCGAGCACACGCCTGCAGGCACTGAGCAGTCTGAGCATCTAAACCACCGGATCGTTACGTTTCTACTCCCTGGGATTACTTTCTGATTCACGGACATGATTCCTGAGGAAAGCCTGGGCTCGGTGCAGAGCAGGTGAGCTTCATGCACGCTGCTTTCAGGCAGAGATCTGCTTGTTCCGTGTGAAAGAACATCCTGTGCAGGACTGGAATGTTCCTGTCCTTTGACCCTGTTCTGCCTGAGGCTTGTGAGCTCGGAATTAAGATCCACTCCGATTTATTTATTTATTATATATTCCTCTACATCTCTGTCAGTTAGAATCCATCCTGCTGCATGAAGAGTTCAAATGTTAAACTTATTTTGTGCACACAGAACTCACTTGGGACTTGAATGCATCATTGCAGCCTAATGTATAGTTGTGTTCTAGTTTATTTTTATATTCTCTTTATATGCATTTTGTTGCATTCATGCATTAACCTAAAGTTTAGATCAAATTCTGGACAAAAATCAAATGCAGATCAGTGTTTGTTGCTGTTGGTTCTGCTTGTGAAGTGCATGCTCCGTGTCCTCAGGATGCAGTCCACAGGTCTGGCCCTGGAGGAGCTGCTGGTGACGGCCCAGAAACAAGACTGCCTGACTGTTGGCATCTACGAATCAGCAAAGCTTCTCAATGTGTGAGTTGAAACATTACGTTAAAATGCATTATCATGTAACTTTTCAGATTATGTAGAACATTGTCCGTTCTAAGTGGGTTTTTTTTTCTAACTGGGTTTTTCCATGTGCTTCAGAGATTCAGAGAGTGTGGTTCTGTGCGTCCTGGCAGTGGACGACGAGGACGACGTGGCCCTGCAGATCCACTTCACGCTGCTTCAGGCCTTCTGCTGTGACACCGGCATCGACATCCTGCGTGTCGCCGGCGTCCAGCGGCTCCAGCAGCTTCTGGGAGGTGCAGACGCAAACAGGAACCAGGAGGAGAGCAGAGACCTGCACTGCATGCTGGTCACGGTGAGTGAACACCTTCTCGGAGCTCTTCTGATTTTTCCTGTCTGCAGATAAAACTCACCCTGAAATCTGACCATTTCCTCTGCAGAACCCTCAGGTGGACCATTGCAGGCTACAGGAAGTGGAGACGTACTGCCAGGAGAGTCGCCGTCTTCACCAGTGGGTGCCGGAACTGGTCCTGCAGGAACGCTGAAGCAGAAACGAACCCAGAAATTCTCTGGGTTTGTGCATCACTGACGTGAAGGATCTTGATTCTCAAGCAGCAGAAGCCTTGAGCGGACTGAATCCAGCACGCTGTTCAGGATGATGACGAGCAGGAGCCGAAGCCTCCCTCGCAGTCGCTGTGGAACTGCTGGACGGTTGTGCAAAGGCCAGAAAAGGAGCTGGACATTCAGTTGAACACAAAACTAACTTTGTAATTCTGGCGTCTGTCTGGGAACTCAGTCATTACGAGGGAGCAGCCGCTTTGATAGTAAATATTCCACACCCCGGCTTGTACCTGGATGATCTGTGTGCTTACTGTCTGGACAGGCATGCAGTAGTGGAACTACTGTACACCCAGCATTCCTGAGTGTGATGGGAGAGTCTGCAGAGAACGGGGTGTGTGACTGTGTGTGAAAGTGTGGAATGCCCAGTATCTTTCTTTAGAAAAGAATGGGTGTGCAATGAACAGCTGAACTTGTGGAGGAGTGATTACTATGGAAACTGGAAGGATGAAGACTCGCAGGACTTGCTGGTGTTGCAGAAGCAAGAAAAAAAAAACTGCAAGAAGAAGCACTCAGGACCAGATGTGTTGTAGAACGAACCGTCTGAACAAAACGAGTTCAAACAGCATCACGGTGCCTTCGACACTTGCTGCTTTAGATAATAATACGAAGTGGCGACACTTGTAATTTATTTTTTGTATCAATTGTTTTTGCAGCGCTCTGCTGTTGTTGTTTTCCTCATGCTAATTTATTAAACGTATTTGAATCCAACAAAACTATCTGCTCTTACTTCCAAACAAACAAGTTTATTGTCGGCCTTAAAGTGATGACAAACCCTGCATTCTTGGAGACAAAGATTTTTGTAATCCTTAAACCAGTCATAGTGAAACCAGGGGGGGTGACAGAAACTAATCGTACCAGACAGAACAGGGAGAGCCAGCTAATGCTGCCTGACAGCTCCTGCAGGAAAAGATGAATGCCTCCTATCAAAACGCTTCATGTTTTGCTGCATTTTTCTTTTGCAGCCATTTTTCCAAAGCGTGCAAACATGAAACAAACTCCACCCCTGCCGCTCCACCTAATCTTAGTATCAACCCTCTCACATGTCTGACCAACTGCAGAGGAACACTCAGGCACATGGACCACCCGTGTGTTTGCAGTCAGCTGCTCGGAGGCGTACCCAGTGTGAGGACTGGCTTCCAACTGGCTGTGCTTCGTCCACCCCACATCTCTTCTGTCTGCGTTTGCTGAGCGGTCAGAAGAGGAGTCACATTTGAAATATGAAAGGAAAGCTTGGGAATGTTGACTTAGAGGAGGCACAGAAGGTGTAACAATAAAATTCCTGTCAAATAAGGCAGCAGGGAGGCTCTGCCGCACTTTGTTTCTCTGTTTGGTGCATTGAGTTCCTGCCTTAGCTCAGAACAGTCTGTACTCTTTATACAGTTCAGCATGTGGTTTATGTATGTTCAGGATAAAGACGTGTCCTGCAGAGGCAGCACAAACTACTGTACAGTATATAACTACCGTATTTTCTGGCATATAAGTCACAGGGTTTTTTTTTTTTTTTTTGCATAATTTGTCAGTCCTGCGATTTATACGCCAAAGCAACTTCTATAAGTTTTTTTTAACCATATGCATAACTCAATTTTTGACTGATGCTTTGAACTTCTAAGAACTGCAACAGCGAGTCCTCCCGTGCACACTCGCTTCACTCAGCTGGTGCAGACAGAGGAACGCAGGAGAGCTAGCAGCTTTGGCCACACTGGATGGATGGATAGATGGATGGATGGATGGATGGATGGATGGATGGATGGATGGTGCCACGCTGCCCAGGCGAAGTGAAGCTCTTTTGACCATTAAAGTGCATTTATTAAGGAAAAGCTAAACTGAGACACACCTTTGCGATAATGCAGAGCAAACAAATTGTTTTTAAGTGTTCATCTTGTTAAATTTCAAAGAACTGCAACAGTGAGTCCTCCCGTGCACGCTCACTTCACTCGGTGCAGGTGGAGGAACACTGGAGAGCTATAGTGGCTACAGTCATGATGGATGGATGGATGGATGGATGGATGGATGGATGGATGAAGCTATACCACCAAATCAAACTGAAGCTGTTTTGACCATTAAATAAACACATAATTAATGCAACTTATACGCCAACGCAACTTTTATATGTTTTTTTCCTCTTCGCGATGCTTTTGTTGACTGATGCAACTCATATTCAGGAGCAACTTATACACTGAAAAATGTGGTACTGGACACAAGCACTAAAAGCAATCAAAGGCCTAGAATTTCTTTAAGCAAGGCGTATCACCCACCATCTTTAGTGCCAGAATTTTACACTATAATCATCTCATGTTGAGAAATGACATTTTGTACAGTATAACCTCATGAGATATTGTTAGATCATGCATGATCAGATGGCGCACGTCGTGAATGACTCTGAGCTAGCATCGTATCAAAATGTAGCTTTGAAAGCGCCAAACTGATTGTTATAACTATTTGTGCTCTCGTTAAGTTTTTACAGCTGCAGCAGCCATCAAAATGTGGATTGACTCCAACAGTTCATCAGTTGATGTGTAGTTGGTTACTCACTGAAAGTGTGATTGCAATTTGTTCAGTAGCTCATGAGATATTTTGCTAACAAAGTTATTAAACACAGCTCTTCAGCAAACAGCACGCAGACTACAGGTTGGAAATGACTCTTAGCTAAAACTGCACCAAAGTTTAGCTCAATATCTTTAACATGAACCACGTTCGTCATTTTGTGTTTGCTTATTTTGCTAACAGACAAACACACACAGACACAAGCAAGGCTTTTAGTCTGTCTTTGGAGTAGCATTTGGAATCCAAAGCAAATATTTTAGTAAAATTAAATAAATGTAATATCATTAGAGGCATATTTCAGTCTCATAGCCAGAACACACAGGAAAAAATAATCTGACAGAAGTTAATGTCATCATATCATCTTTTTATTAATATCTACTTCTCAATATCATTTTTTAACAGCAATATCCACAAAATATTAACAATGTGCAAGAAAACATGAGTTATGGCACATCAGAGAACAGTTACAAAAAATAGATAATTTTCCTCCCCATAACTAATAAAGGCAAAAAGATTCACATGCTGAATGCATACACAGATGAGAACAGAAGAGCTCGGAGCTGATGTCTGATATGATGAAGGTCAGTGAGGAGCCTCCTCTGCAGGCCCATGAACGTTTTCCTTTGAACACCAGTGGACTCTTGGGAGCCGCACGTTTAAGGCGGGTCATCCCGTTCTGACAGGGCCAGAACAACCGTCAATCAAACTGTCGCTCAGAACCGGCGATTCATTCTGCTGTGTTCAAGCAATGGAATGAGTTTTAAAAAGCGCGGCAGACATGTTCAGAAAATGTGTGCGCTGATATGATATTCATGCATGTTTGGTCAAATTTCTGCTGCCGTCATCTTCTTCCACTAAAATCTGAAAACAACTCCACAGCTTCCTGTCATGTGCAGCATTTCTTTAGTGATTAGCTGAAGTCAGTAGCACTAGTCTAATAAAACGAATATAATTCAATCACTATTTGACATTTACTTTAGGTCATTCATACAAAGTTAATTTATCATTTTGTGCCTCTGTGGCTGATCTGTTCATCAGTTATGATCATCCCAAAGCCATTTGATTAGCTTAGCATCAAAACCAGAACCAAAAACTATTAAAATATGCAAACCGCAGCTGTGTCACTGTTTCTGTGCAGATGAAAACGCAAAAGAGCAGAAAAGTCATTTTCAAACAGGAAATGATCAAATACTGTTTGGTTGGTCAACTTTCTGTCTTGGCGCAACTAGCTGTCAGTTTCTAATGCTTTCTGAACCGAAATGGTGTAAAATTGTCCTAAATGTTTGATATGTAAACTTAACATAAAGCAAAAAATGAAAAGAGTTTTTCAAATTAAACTAGTTTTTTAAACTTACTATTACTGACTGGTTAAAAACAAGTGGTTATTAAATGTAGCTGAGATCACAACGGAGTTCAGAAATAGCTCGGAGGAGACTGGTTTTGATTTTTATCAGCGTTGTGATTATTTTTGGGTTATTAGTCATCATCTCACAGAATCCCACACTTTGATGAAACAGTTGTGGCACCATTCCTTTTCCCTCTCTCTTCTTCAAGCCTCTGACTCATGAACAACGCATGAAGGATCACATGACCTCTCCTGAGGCCAGACTACCTGTGACCCAGAATTCTGCAGAACCCCCCACCCACCTCACACCAGAGCCACTGAGTCCTCTCTTCTGCAAATAAACACACAGGCGTGCACCTTTCTCTTTTTTACTCCTCTGCTTAATCATCTCTTTCATCTAAACTCCAATCCACCCCCACACTCATCCACCCCCAGCCTGCTCTGGTCTTTTTCCAGCTCCTGCTTTTTGGAAACGGCCTGCTCTATTTGACTGGAACAAAGGCAACGAGTGAAAAAGCATTAAAGCAAGGCTTCGTGTCGGGGGAAGTGAAAGGAAAAGGCTAATCAGTGATTTATATAAAGTTGTGTTTTCTTAAAGCAGCAGCGCTTCCTGTCTGTTTCATGTGACCGTGGGGAAAAAACAAGACCTGCCTTAAAATACTCTCTGCTTTCTGCACTGATGTGCAACATCTGGGTCAGGACTACCCAGCTATGAGGAAGCAGGGACCAGAAGAAACTCTCATAACTTTCCAAAACCACTACATGTGAGCAGAGCAGCTGGGTCACACTGACATGACGACACGAGCAGCAGCGCTCTGTCCAAATGTCAAACCACACAGTTGCAAAATTTGTTGGAAATGTTCCGCGAGAACTGTTGGGAATAAATGGAAAAACTGCAGTTTAAACCATGTCCCTTATCAGGGGATGTCGATGTAGTTGGGGAAAATGTATTTTAGCATGATCTTGACTAAAACAGAGTGACTGAATGAGGTAGCACAGCCTCAAAATGACCAACTATGTCATCTGGACTCGTAGTGTCCACTGGAATGTGTAGACAGACCATCATACAACATGAATATTCTTGTTTAGAGTTGTGTGCATGAATAATAATAATTGTTTTCTAAATGTTGTGGTTGTGATAGTTATGTCATCAGTGACATCATTAACCCGCCTGATGCCCTTGGGTCAAAATGACATATGAAGCTTTAGTTTAGAAACTAATCTCGCGGGTCATTTTGACCTAAGGGCAGCAGGAGAGTTGAATGTTTGGTTCTTTTGTGTGGAGTTTGCATGTTGTCCTCGTGTATGCACGACATTTATCTGGGTAGTCTGGTTTTCCCCCAGAGGAAAAAAAACAGGCGAGCTGGGTTCATCAGCAACTCTAGATCAGGACTATTCAACTGAATTATTCAGAAGGCCACAGTTACTGAAAGCCAAGATCTCAGCGCTTATTGTCATTAAGTAAGTTTGTTTAATGGTTTTAAATCTAGTTTTATTAAAAAATGAACCCAATGGTGGGCCGAACTGAGCTCACTCGTGGACCTGATTTGGCCCCCAGGCCACCAGTTGAATAGCCCTGCTCTAGATTATTTATAATGCTTGTCTCAGTTAGTGACTGCGATGGACTGAGACCTGTGTCCCCAAAATTCCCAAGTAAAGTTTCCAGAAAGTTTATTTATTTATTTTTAAATTTACCAGAAATGTTCTTCCCCTTTGTTAAACTTTGTGTAAAACTCCCAATAGTCATCAAAACCTGGACCCTGAAGGTTTTTTTTTCAGGGGCTCTCAAGCCTGAAAGCACCGTCAAGAGAAAGTGTACCTGCATGCTGTGTGTGGCGTTCAAGTTGCTCTAAACACGCCACCCCCTACGGCAGCACTGGTGTTAAAAGGGTGAATCAGGAAGTTGTAATTTTAGCACTTAAATGAGGTCTGATGTTGATAAATCCTCTGATGAGATCTTAAACCTCGCAGTGTTTAACCATAATCATCACTTTTTTTTTTTTATCTAAACCCAACCACCGTCATCACACGCCCCTAAAGCCTCAACGACCAAAAGAGAAGGAGAAGACAGATGTGATCTCGACTGACAAAACTATGGTGGCCCTGAGGTGTAAATGAACAACATTTGAAAAACAGAATCACATTAAGCCAAAGCAGAAGTGGCTGGAATCATATAATGTATATAAAAAAAAATTAAATAAATAAAAATTTAAAAAATGAATTACATTTGATACATTACACATCACTTCCACTTTGGCTTAATGCAATTCTGTTTTCAAATGTAATTTTTTTTTTTTTTTAATTAAATGTTCATTTACACCTCAGGGCCACCATAAAAAACAGAAGTAATGCTAAAAAGGTCACACGTTCAAAGGGGGGGTGGGTGTTAAGGGGCATCCATGTTTAGATGTATCTTACAAACACTGTACAAAGTGATCACACTCCACTGACTGGGTTCCATGGATTCATAGAAAGAACGTAAAAAATAAAGCCAGAACAGCTACTCTTCAACTTATCACTTTCTAAATGTCTGAAAGAATGTTTATACACTTGGTCGTCTTTTTTTTATAGATACCCCATCAGTTTTTACAATCAAGTTTGGTTTGTCAGAGAAGAGGAGTTTTGGAAGAGAGGACACAGAGGAAGGCTGCAAGCTTGTTCTGATCCCTGACCGGGGTGAACGCACAAAGGATGGGTCCTTAAAATACTTCTAAAGTCAAAATGTTTGATTGATAACCTAAATTATTATGCGATAAGTCAATATGTAAACCTTTATTGTTGCAGGATTTTCCCAAAGAGGATCCAATATGAGTGGAGAACATGGGATTTTTTTTGTATTATCTCCTCTTAGTCTTGCAGCCTCAGCAGACAGATGTTCTGATGTGACCTCGCTCTTTCAAAGTAAAGCACAGGGAGGTGTCATGTACAGTAGAAACATCTGCTCAGGTGAGACCCCCCGACTCGCCACTAGATCTGTCATCTCATTAGCATAAACATGAAAAAAGGGGTTAGTCAGGGGTCACACTCGCCATATGTCAGAGTAAAACCATAAAAAAGTGTACAGCTTCATCTTGTCTGATAAGTAACGCTCCAAAAATTACCAAAACATACACTGAGTTCACAAACAGTATTTCGTTAAGGGAAATAAAAGCGGTAAACGTCCACGGTTAATAGCTTGAGTTCTTTACAGAGCTGTTCGCTGCGTCCTCTCATGGCTGCAGATCTGAGGTCAGCTAAGACGTCGAACCGAGCCACAAGCAGCTCTCACCACCTGCTGGAACGACAGCGACGGCAAATCCGTATCTCGAGACGGCATTTTGTACAGGTCGGCACAGCTGGAGGCCGCAAGGCTGCAGGCAGCCACGCTGAGGCCACAGAGCTGCTGTTCCAGATGTGGAGGAGCATGCTGCAGACTGATGGGAGCAAAGAATTGCTCCAAAGCTCTCAATCAGTTTCTGCTTCATAGGTTTCCACAGAAAGGAAGAGGCATTTGTAGAGCTTTAAACACAACACGATGTCGTGGTTGTGCCTACTGCTGTTGCCCACGTGCATCGTCCCACGGCCGCCTCTGCCACAGCTGCCCTTCGTTTACCAACACCTCGTTTCATGGACAAAGAAAGACAAGAAACAACCCCTTTTCAAGTTAACCTGTAGGTATTTTACCAGCATTTGTGAGTGGCAGCACAGCACCTGACCCATACTCTGATTAACTGAACTCAACCACTGGGAGGACAAGATGCCCGCCCCCTAGTGGTGGCTCAGGGTATGGCACGGTTCCAGAGTGGCTATTTTTGTGTGTAGGTTTGCATGTGTGTGTGTGTGTATGTGTGTGTGTGTGAGGGCATAAAGAGCGAGACACAGCTATAGGATGATGCAAGGCTTCTTGTCCTTGAAAGGGTTTTCGGAGGTGGGCACCCCGACGAGCAGCGGGTCGCTACGAGCGTGCTGCTCGCAGTAACTCATCAGATCTGCTGCCGCTTTGGAAACCTGACAGGACAGAGGAAATGGTGCCAAAAAAAAAAACATGAAGGACGGGAGAGAAGACGATGACAGAGAAAGGATTAAATAAATTAATTCTTGCACAAGAGGCAGCAAGGATTGTGCATCACACAGAGATCCTTTTTACTGAGACGGAGCAGAGTTACAGGCGTTTTGGTCTATTCTTAAACGCTTTATTTCTTGCACGGTATAATCTGGATCAGTATGTGAACATTTTGTTTTACCTTAATGCGTTCAATTCCTGCCTCGATCCTCAGCTGCTCCACCAGTTTCCTGGCCTGGGCAATATTATTAGTAGTGGACATATTGATCCATCAGAATAGACCACCACAGGAGAAAACTGCAGCAAGAAGCAAAAACAAAAAGAAAAAAAATCTACTCAAAACACTGAGATCAGGGAACAGAGCAGGGAACAGCTGCGAGAAGAGAAAGACTCGTTTTAGATTTGATGAAAGCAACCTGATCACATGCAACATTTTTATCATTTCTCATCTTTGCACAGAAATAGATGAATTTAAAAGACAAGTTTAATTTATATTCTCGTTGCTTTCGACAGGAGCAGAAGTGGCGCCAGTAATTCTTGGTTTTGTTTGTTGTCATTAAGATTCAGTCCAGGGTTTCAACTTTACCCCACATTTGGAAGTCTTGTGCTTTGTTAATGATAAAAATCAACATATTCATTAAACTTTTACACTGAAACATATTGTTTTTATATTCTTTCGTTCCCTTCTGAATGTTTCATCCTCTCATAGATTTCATTTTTCCAACAATCATGCTACTAATCTGGTGAATTTTGTATTATTTTCTTTATTTCTTTCAATTTTTGCAGGCTGTGATTAAAAATAATCACAAAATTACAATAAAATGGTTTTAATTGTGTAAAAACGTACTCAAGAAAAAGAAAGTAAGTCATTAAAAATTTACTTTGAGTAAAAGTGACTTTTTTTTACAGCAGGAGGGAGTCTCTTCTGCGGTATACAAAGGACAAAGAACTGTTTTCCAAAATGAGCCCTTTAACCAAATAAAAACCTCATAATTTCATTTGCAGCTACAACATAAAATGTGTCCAAAAAGGATATTTAAACACTTAGAGCGACTAAATTTGTTCAGTGCAGACCATTCCATGGTGCTTTCTCTAACGAAACACGTTGAACAAACCACCAAGCAGCTGGTAGAAAAACTTTAATCACCTGCCCTGCACAACATTGTGTAAACGCTTCATTCCTGTGGATCCAAAAATACACTCCTTGCTCTTAAAGCTGTAAGATTTTATGAGCATGACTTTAAAAACAGCAACATGTGTGAAAATATGTCTTACTTCTATTAAAATAGGTTGAGCTGAAAGTCTGAGTTTTCAGAAAATCAGAGGATTTCTTTAACCTGGTTAGGTTGCCATGGTAACAGAGACTGAACTCATCACCTCCTGAGCAGGTGATGAGTTCAGTTTAAGCAGCTCTGTCTATTCATGGATTTTAATTTTTGTTAATGAGATCCCTAACAAAAAATAAAAAAAACAATTAATCAGACTATTTATATAAAAGCATTTATAGAAATGTTATAATACATAGACAATAGAAAGAAAAATATAGAAAGAAATACTAGAGCATACAATAAGGGTACAAACTAAAGTACCAAAAAGTGACAAAGTAAATATAATATTTACAAGGTCCAAAATAAATATAGTAAACAACAACACAGTAGAATATAGCGGTGCAAGTGGGATGAATTACCGGGTAGTATAAATATTTCACAGGTAATAATTTAGCTTAATAATCTTGTTGTACCATGCTCTCTAAAATAGTTATTGGATCAAGTATTTACAAATGTAGGTAAACGTAGATGTTTAAAAACCAGTCAAAATACACCAGAATGCAGGAAATGGCATCTACTTCCTTCAACCTGTTCTGGAGGAGGACCCCCCACCAGTGTGTCCCCCCCACATTACAAATGCTTCTGACACAAATGGCCACCACAACGTTCAAGCCAAGAGCCATTGTCGGCACTGGGGGGCTTGGTGCCCCTAAAGGTCAGATTCTAGAATTGCCCCTGGTTGGACTTGAATAGAAGTAGTGGTGTTGTGTGTGTTTTGGTCCTCCAGTCAACAGGAGACGAGACCAGAAGTGTACGTCTGTTGAGTTTCTCTCCAGGCTGGTGGGCAAAGCAGCTCGCCAAGTGGGCGGAGCTTGTACACTATCTCTATGATGTATTTAACAGGAAAGCGCCTCTTTTGTGTCTCACCGTCTTTTCTAGCTGGATCGTACACTGGCTGACTGGTGAGGAACAGGTTCAGTCACTGCAGGCGTCCTCATGATGTTAATTCAAGTTTATGATCACTTTTTTCCACTTAGTGATTTTATGTCACTATAAGTACAATACTTTTAAAAATATGTACTCAAGTGCATGTATAGATTAAAAAATATAAACAATATACATAAAATGAATACTTAATAAATAAATAAATAAATTTGCTACTCTCCTCTTGGTTTTGAATAGCTTTAGCTTTTAGGAACCTTCTTTTTGAGTTCCCTGAAACTTTCATGAACACCCGTTCTGTTGCATCATCCATTAATTACATAGCAATAAAACACTGGCTCTTTAAACTAATCACTAAACTATAACAAAACAAGCAGAGAAAATAATCCCTCACAGATGGTTTATTAGTTTTAGCAGTAAAATAATTGATTTTTAACTTCCCAAACTTTAAGGGATAAAACTTAATTGAGCCAGTGAGGAAAGATTGTCTACATGTGTCTGCTCTTTCAAGAGTTAAATGAACATGGTGAAATGTTCTATAATTGTATGCTTGAAGTGGCTGTTTAGATAGATTAATTGCTGATGTGACTCTGATTAATGATCATTTCTTCTCACACTGATATAGTAACTTTAGTAGAGTTGCTGCACGAGCCATCTATTTCACATATTTGCCAGATTTCTGATTAATAATAATAATACTCCATCCATTATCTTTTACCTGCTTCTTCCTTTTCAGGTCACTGGTGCCCATAAATAACACCCTAAAAGTTAATTTAATGCTCAGAAAAGTGGACACACTAGTGTTATTTTAACTCTGGTATTTTTGCTGTATTCCATCTCCTAAATGAAAAATAACAGATTATTGCCCTCAGTTGTGAAACATTAGCACCACTGTGAGGCGACAATATGATGGTGCAAGAAAGAAGCAGGGCAGCTTTCATGTTAAAATCAGTAACATAAGTTCCTTTCATGTTTAATATCCAGGTCATGCAAAAACAATTAGAATCAAGGTGACAATGAACAAAAATATAGTTTTGGTAAGTGAGCCTGAAGCTGAGGTTTATGTTTTGTTGTCTTGCTTCAGGAGATCTAAGTTAAATACATTATGTGAGTCCCGGCAACATGAAGTGAGATGGATTAGAAGACTGTTACCTGACTGTCGGTGTGCAGACAGGACTCTCTCTGATCTACTAGTCAGAGCGACTAGGAGAACGTTCAGAGGGCTGCAGACTCAGCAGGAGAACAGATGCCAGAATAAAAAAATTAAAAAAAAAAACAGCTGGATGATGGCTGAACACACACTGACTTCTGTCTGTATAAGAGAAAAGAGACAAAAAATTACCTCCATTCTGGAAAAAGCAGTGAAATGTGTCAAATGTAAATAAGAACAGAATGTTATTATTTGCAAATCTCATAAACTCACATTTTATATACAATAAAACAAAAGTAATCAAATTAAACACAAACATATCAAAAGTTTAAACTTTAAAGTAAGAAATTAT
>JARVGQ010000781.1:6267666-6280289 GCA_031762355.1 Hypsolebias martinsi
AAGTGGATCATGGAGGAACAAAGGAGATTTCTGAGGAGCTCAGAAAAAGAGTTGTTGATGCTCATCAGGCTGGAAAATGTTACAGAACATCTGTAAAGAGTTTGGACTCCACCAGTCCACAGTCAGACAGATTGAGGACAAATGGAGGAAGTTCTGGACCATTGTTCCCCTCCCCAGGAGTGTTGGACCAACAAAGATCACTCCAAGGTGTGGAATAGTCTGCAAGGTCACAAAGGAGCCCAGAGTAACTTCTAACAACTGAAGGTCTCTCTCACATTAATGTTGATGTTCATGAGTCCACCATCAGGAGACACTGAACAACAATGGTTCATGACAGGTTGAAGAAGGAAAACACTGCTCTCCAAAAACAACATGGCTGCTCGTCTGCAGTTTGATAAAGATCATGTGGACAAACCAGAAGACTGTTGGAAGAACGTTTTATGGACGGATGACACCAAAAATATAATTTTCTGATTTAAATGAAAAGTTTAATGTTTGGTGAAATAAAAACTCTGCATTCCTGCATGAGAACCTGATCTCAACTGTAAAACATGGTGGTGGTAGTAACATGGTCTGGGCCTGTTTTGCTGAATCTGTACCAGGACTTCTTGCCATCGTTGATGGAACAATGAATTCTGAATTATATCAGAGGATTCTAAAGGGAAATGTCAGAACATCTGTCCATGAAGTGAATCTGAAGAGAAGGTGGGTCATGCAGCAACAACGACCCTCAGCACACAAGATGTTCTACCAAAGAATGGTTCAAGAAGAATAAAGTTCATGTTTTGGAATGGCCAAGTCCTGACCTTTATCCAATCCAGATGTTGTGGAAGGACCTGAAGCAGCAGCTCATGTGAGGAAACCTCCATCATCCAGAGTTGAAGCTGTTCTGTACAGAGGAATGAGCTAAAGTTCCTCAAAAATCTGCAGGACTGATCAAGTTACTGGAAACATTTAGTTGTAGTTATTACTGCACTGGGGTCACACCAGCTACTGAAAGCAAAGGTTCACATACTTTTACCATCACTAATATTTAATACTGGATCATTTTCCTCAATAAATTAATGACCAAGTATAATATTTTGTCTCATTTGTGTAACTGGGTTCTCTTGATCTACTTTTAGGACTTGTGTGAAAATCTGATGATGTTTTAGGTCACATTTATGCATAAATAAAGAAAATTCTAACTAGTTCACAAACTTTCAAGCACCACTGTAAATTACAGTAACAAAACTGGTTTTTCACCTATAAGCAGATAGATGTGGCATTATAAAACAAACAAACTGAAAAACAATGCTCACCAAACTTGTGCTGCTTAAGCCAAGACTATCCACAATAACAGTTGGACATATTATTGTAAATTCTTTGCAAACCAAACATGTATAATTTTCTTATCACCTCTTATTTGGCGTTCAGTAAGATTACAGCGGTAAGATTATGTGCATAGGTCTACTGAGCTTACTACAACCACCCACTGCACGTGGATCAACTTTAATGGGACCATTAGGAAACGTTTGCCTCTAGTCTGACTGTACAAAAAAAAAGTTTGTCTAAACTCTACCTACTGAGAAAGTCTGAATTATACTCTCTCAGAGAGAATACTGCTCTAAATTTATATAGAAATACCTTTCTTGCATAGCTGAGATCTTGTCTGACATGCATAGTGCAGTACAGATCAAATGAAAATGTTAGTCTGTCTTTCATACCAGAGTTTTAGACTAAACATGCTAAAAACTACTGCAGGGTTGTAGCTGTTTTGGTAAAACTCCCCTGCTCATAACGTTACGCTCAGAATGTGTTGTACTCTCAGCTACCACACCGACTCCATTTCTGCAAAACTGCATGAACTGTTGACATTGTTTGTTTTCTACCAGCTGGCTGTGGTCTCAAAAGTTATTCAGCCACACACTAATAATTATTTCCTAAAACGTTTGCTACATCAGTCGCTCACGAGGTAGTTGGCTAAAGAACAAACAAGGCTGACTTCAAATTGTTTTAAAATTTACCTTTAAGATCTGTTAGCACTCATAAATGTGTTGGAGAACAGTCTCAGCATCTACATGACCAAAATGTCTAACACCACCACATCGTTATAGCCATTTTAATGTTTTTAAGGTCGCTTGGCTGTGACCACCATCTTTAAAGGGGTCAGTCAAATATGAACATCCACTGAATACTTTCTACAAGTTTCATTAAAACTTATGTAGAGGTTCACGGTATATTTTGCTAACAGTCAATGCACACAAACGCAGGCAAAAATATTACCAAAGCATAACAATGACGTCATCTGTACTTGGTTATTTGAATAATTGTCAATGTGCTAAACACACATCTGATTTGTTAACCATTGATTAAAGATGTAGTTAGTGGATGTAGAGCATGCTTGATTAACATGGTACACATGTTCTCAAACACATACACTTGCTTGAAGTGTTGCACTGATATCTTTTATTTTAAACCTTTATTTATACTCTGCGAGTCACAGGGACTCATTTTCAAGAGAGACCTGTTTGGGAGCAGATGGTGGGGGGTTCGGGACCAGGGTGGGGCAAATGAGGGTGGAGGCAGGTGTGTTTCACCTTTTCCTCTCATATTTTAATGATGGCGGTCTGAGGGTCGAACCAGCAACCTTCACCTCTGCGCCACCACTCCCCTATAATTATATTTATATTATGAATTACATGTATTGACTTGTGGTGTGCAAATTGATTCAGCTGAGCTTTGTCAAAACACAACTCCTAAAAGCTAACAGGTGGTGCAGCGTGTAACCAAATGAGCAGCCCAGCCTTGGATCACTTCTATTTTCTCCACTGTGCAGGGGATATTTCAGGACAGATAAAAATACCCTGACACCAGCTGCTGGTGCGTTTGGGATGTTTAGAAGCAGCTCGTTTAAAGCCGCATTCCCAAATAGGATTATAAGGATTACAGATAGTTTTGAAACAAAGTTTGAGCTGGCTGAACTTTGGTTCTCCATCATGAGCAGCACAACAAAATGAGTCAGGCAGCAGTGATGAAACCACAGTAACCACAATGACTGTCTGCTCAGCCTCCATGAAGCGTCGCTCTAAAAGTCAACTTATTTGCTCTTAGTCTTTCTTGTTTAGGAGCTGTTATCATACCCAACACGATAAACTCTCTCTTCACTCCGGTTTTTTGCTCCAACGTTGTCAACTGGTCCGTCACAAAGTTCTTTTCATGGAGCAGGGTCACGAAGCGCTCTTTCAGGTGGCTCATTTTCAGGTTTTCTTCAGCCTGTCACCGAACATACAACATATATGTTACAAGTACCGACACTCGACGACTTTAAAGCATCAAAACTGTTAGTTTGCGAACCGTAGTTCTTTAATTTGACCCACACACCCTTACCGACAAACCGCCCAACTAGCTGCTACCTCCTCTCCGTTGTAGTGACGCTGGGGGCGGAGCTTGAGTGAACGCGGCCCGCTGACCAATCAGAGAGCTCGTTTGACTAGCGTTTCCTGCCGCAGCCGACAAGATCAAACGGCCAGTTTCTTCTGGTTTCTTCTAACGGATCTTTTTGCAGATACTAATGCGCATGCTCAGTGTCACTATTTTCCGATGACAGTGTCAGTAAAAACGGGTACTTTGATCAATTTTTGCCATTTTTTTAAGTGTGAAACTTACAACATCCAACTATTTCTATGCAATACAATCCGTCTTAGTGTACTAAAGTCATTTCAGGCAGAAATGGCACCTGTTTTGGCCATTTTTCTAAGTGTGACACTGAATTCATTCAACCATATCCATATTTCATCTCCTTGAGTGAAAATTGCACTACAATGCTGCCTGACATTCCAAAGTAAAAAATAAAAATTGTATTTTTTTATTTATTGTATCATTTATTGAGTTACATCCATCACATTTCATTGATCACACTTGTTCGAAATCTAAGCAAACTTAGTGCAGATAACCCGTGAAAATAATAATTTCTAATTTAGAGTGTGAGTTTAAAAAGGAATTTAAGTGAATATACAGTAAACAAGTTTTTCTAAAAACATTTCTTAGAAACGGTGGTTTAGAAATTGGCCAGAAACTGCAGGACATTAAAACATCATGTTACTTTCATTAAAAGAGGCCTTACTAAGGCAGTTTTAAGCCGAAGTGAAAAAAAAAAAAAAGCTGTAAAGAGTAATTTCCTATGGTAAGAAAACTGTGGAATTGAAAAAGTATGTATATGTATATAATATAAGTGGGGGTTGGGTCTAAGAAACATGTGGAGGGCTTCAGTTCTGTTATTACAGCATCAGCAGGTCAAAAGTGCTTTACCCAACATTCACGTTTCACGTAGGTTTATTATTGTCATTCTCACCACATGTGGTGCATGAGGTGGAACGAAACTATGTACACATCACAAGGTTCAGACAATAAAGATAAATGCTCAGCATGTGCATGCCAGAACTGTTATTAAATACAGTATTATATCTCTGGAGTAGCCAGCAAAGTCTTCATATTATGCACCAGGAAGCTGAGGACTGTGATGAGTAGTGTTGATGGGAGAATCAGTAGTACTTAGTACTCAGTACTAGTAATCATCCTTGAATTATGAAACCCAATCGCTGAAGCTGAACTTGTAAATACAGGGAATTCTTATCACACTATTTATTATACAGAGTGAGGAGGAAACTGAATCAGCCTTTAAAAAATTTTATTACAGAAATAATTAATCAAAATAAGAATCACCAACAATAATAAACAAACCTGAACAACACAAATCAATTTAGAGATTAATGGGTTTGGAAAATTTAAGCATCTCAACTATAATGTATCTGTCAAGGATTAATTCTCTTTTCGAAGGCAAAATGAACTCTTTGAGCAGGAATTGTTTTGGCTTTTATACACACATTCAGACAAAGTTTAACTATTTCATAAATAGTTTGAAATTTAGTTGAGAGAAGGTATTTAATGTGATCAGGACAACCATGTTTGCTGTCTGATCAGACCAGGATGCACCACGAGGAGAACGAGACACTGTCCAAGGCAGCTGAGAGTCCCTGCTTCAGGGCGGTTGAAGGCTCAGCTGATGAGAAGGTGTGTGGCGATCAGCAACCTTCAGCTGGTTTACACTTTCAGCTGAAAATGTGAGTCTCGCAGTGAGAAAAACAACGTTTTATCTTCTGTAGTCACTGGAACTTTACTTTGATTCTAACAGAAATTGTCACCCAGCAAACATGTTTTGGGCGACCGTGGCTGAGTGGTAGAGCAGTCGTCCTCCAGTGCAAGAGTTGGGGTTCAGTTCCCCCTGTAGTCACATGCTGAAGTGTCCCTGAGCAAGACACTGTCCCTTCATTGCCTCTGCTGTGTGTCCCATCAGTGTATGAATGTGATAAAGCTCTGAGTCATCTATGGAATGCTGTATGACTGTGTAAATGAGGGCACAGATAGTAGTGTAAAGTGCTTTGAGTGCTATATAAGTACAGCCCGTTTACCATTTTCTCATCTCAGGAATAAACAGAGTGACATCATCAGAATGAAGAAAACAGCCAAACTGAAACGTGTCACAAAGAAGCTTGTGTGAATCTCCAAGATCCTTTTGGGATCTTGGAGATGTTATGACTCCCCTCTGATGTAAACGGACTTGTGCTCAAAAACACACACGTGTGTGTCTCTTAAAGAGAAGTTATTTTCTGAAAAATAGAACAGTGAAAGTATGTCAAAACATTTTGCATGATTTCATAATAATGATTGCAAATTATAATCAACATTTCATGTTCACACCTGTCATAATCAAATAAAATTGAAAATGCTGCTGTCAGTGGAGTGAGCAGATCTGAGCACATTTCACCTCCTGTCCTCACTTCTGTGCACGGCCGCATCAATTTAGTGAGCTCTGATGTCTTAAAAGTACTTAAATGGTCTTGCACCTTTGCATTTCTACAACTTGCTTAAGTTCATGAACGGACTCTGAGTCTGAAATCATCTGATGAGCAGATTTGTGGTCGTACCAAAAACTAGGTTGAAGGTTAAAAGAGATCAAACTTTTGTGTGAGTTCATTTAGGTTTTTGTTGAGTCAGTAGTCACTGCATAGTTTTTTACATGATATTTAAAAAAACTTGACTTTATTGTTGTTTTTATTTTTATTTTATTTATTATATTTTTGTTGTTGTCAAGATCTATTTTTAAATGAGCTTTAGAATCAAGTTGCTTGATTTGACCTGCAGAGGGCAGTCTGCTGCTACATAACAACAACTAAAAGGGCTAGTTTGAGCAATTTTCCTGTAATTTTTATTTTCTTGCAAATATGTGAGTACTAGAAACATTACAAGGAGTATAACATACTTTCACTTTACTCTTTATTTCTTCAAAGTAGGATACTTAATTTTTCTACAGTAAAAAAAAAAATCACATAGGCCTTATTGCTTACGATGGAGTATTAGAGCAACAGTAAGAAAAAAATACAAGAAAAACATCATAATTTACAAGAATAAACTCATATGAGAATAAAGTTGAAATATTATGAGAATAAAGTCGTAATATTACAAGAATAAACTCTTAATATGTTCCAGGGTCAGCTCGCACCTGCTGTGGACAGCCTCCAGTGTGAGTCACTGTGTTTATGATGAAGTAGTCCACGATCACTTTTGGGTCAGTGTTTGTGAAATATGCCTCCATCCACATTATATGATGACTAAATCTGTTAATGCAGCCATTAATGACAATGTCATAGGCTTCAGTTTATCATAAGAATCCATATGCTACAGTGTGTTGGGCCCCTTCTATTCTCCTGTTGACATAAACATTCATCATTGTACCGTGGTTTTAAGACGTATTTTTGTGTCAGAGTTTTGATAATATTATGACTATTCTGGTACAATTACAAATTTATTCTGGTAATATTACAAGTTTATTCTGGTAATATTACAAATTCATTCTGGTAATTTATGAGTTTATTTATTCTGGTAATTTACGCGTTTATTCTGATAATATTACAAATTCATTCTGGTAATATTACAAGTTCATTCTGGTAATTTACGAGTTTATTCTGATAATTTACGAGTTTATTCTGGTAATATTACAAGTTCATTCTAGTAATATTACAAGTTCATTCTGGTAATTTACGAGTTTATTCTGGTAATATTGCAAGTTCATTCTAGTAATATTACAAGTTCATTCTGGTAATTTACGAGTTTATTCCGGTAATATTGCAAGTTCATTCTGGTAATTTACGAGTTTATTCTGATAATTTCCGAGTTTATTCTGGTAATATTACAAGTTTATTCTGGTAATTTACGAGTTTATTTTGGTAATTTACAAGTTCATTCTGGTAATTTACGAGTTTATTCTGATAATTTACGAGTTTATTCTGGTAATATTACAAGTTTATCCTGGTAATTTACGAGTTTATTCTGGTAATATTACAAATTCATTCTGGTAAATTACGAGTTTATTCTGATAATTTACGAGTTTATTCTGGTAATGTTATGAGTTTTTTCTGGTAATATTACAAGTTTATTCTGGTAATATTACAAATTCATTCTGATAATTTACGAGTTTATTCTGGCAATATTACAAGTTCATTCTGGTAATTTATGAGTTTATTTTGATAATTTACGAGTTTATTCAGATCATTTACGAGTTTTTCTGGTAATATTACAAGTTTATTCTGGTAATTTACAAGTTTATTCTGGTAATGTTATGAGTTTATTCTGGCAATATTATAAGTTTATATTTGTATAATTTTGACATTATTCTTGTATGACTTTAGTCTAGTAATACTACAACTTTATTCTTGTAATACTATGACTTTATTCTCATAATACTATGACTTTATGCTCTTAATACTACAACTTTATTCTCGTAATATTACCACTTTATTCTTGTAGTACTATGACTTTATTCTCTTAATACTACAACTTTATTCCTGTAATATTACTACTTTATTCTCATAATACTATGACTTTATGCTCTTAATACTACAACTTTATTCTTGTAATACCATGACTTTATTCTCTTAATATTACAACTTTATTCCCATAAAATTACTACTTTATTCTCATAATTCTATGACTTTATTTTTGTAATACTAAGACTTTATTCTCATAATATTACAACTTAATAGTCGCACGACTTTATTCTCGTAATACTACGACTTCATTCTCTTAATACTACAATTTCATTGTCATAATATTACTACTTTATTCTCGTAATATTACTACTTTATTCTCATAATACTACGACTTTATTCTTGTAATACTACAACTTTATTCTCTTAATGCTATGACGTTATTCTCGTTCACAATGTAATTTTTTTGTTAGCAGGGGGCTAATTCTCAGTCATAATTGATTTAATCTTTAGAAATTGGGCAAAAACAGTAGTGTTTTTTTCCTCTAGTCTTTTATTTTGTCTGAAAATGTAAAAAAATAAATAAATGTTAAAGTCATTAGATATTTTTAGTTTTATAATGTCACCCCTACTGGCTGGAAAAGCACCCTCCAACAATTTTAAAGTGGTCTGTGGGCCACCAGTTGAGAATCCCAGTTGTAGCAGGTATTGTGGCTCTGGACACGTTTAGTTTAGTGATCAAAGGGTCAGAAATGGCTCTTTTGATCGTAAAGGTTGCAGACCCCGGCATTAGAAGAACTTTTTTTAGACTTGTACAGCAAAAAAGATAAAAAGACTGATTTTTAAAAATCAGTTTCAATCTTACTCAGTTCAGAGAGGGAGGAAGCCTTGATAAACTTCACCTCCTTCTCAGTTTCATGTGCACAGGTGTGCCCAGACTTACTGAGCATCATTTGAATGCATCACTGCTCATCAGAGCTTCAGTCCTTTAGTTACTGAGAAGCTGAACTGTTTTCACACACAGGAGTTAACCATCTCAGTTTATCATTTTTATTAAATATCATTGTGTTAAACATATTTATGCTGCATTAGGGACCCCTGCCCTCATGTTCTCTGACTGAAAGTCATTATCCTCCGATGTTCTGTCCAAATAGCCATTCTGCCCAGAACATGTGTATACTCTGAGGTTACCCTCTGGGGCCTAAACACTGAGACAGATTGTTTGTATGCTCTTATTAACAAACATGATGTGTGCAATAATGAAAACTCTTCATATAGGTTGTGAAATCTTTTGAACTGTGCAGAATGGATGTTGATGATTTTATGTGTGCAATTATTTCATAATAAATCAGTAAAGAGTTTTAAAAAACCTTTATTGTTTTACAGGCCAGAGTCAACAACAGAAATGCTCTTGAGCAGGAGACAAGAAGTTCTGCACCTCAGGCTACCTTGGACTGAATGCTATAAAATTTAGAACATTAATTCTAGATTTTAATTGCTAGTTTTACTTTTTTGTTGTTTGTGATTTATTTTCATTATATTGTTATGATTAAATATTTAAACAGTACCGTAATGTGGTCTCTTCTCTGGTAGGTTATAGTGCAGGGTTTCCTTTAAAGAATGGATTCTGATAAATGACACGAGTGGATAATGTAAGTGTAAACATTTTTAATGTTTTGTTTTTTACTTTTTATATTATATAATATATAATGATTGAAGGTAGGTCCATCCATCCATCATCTTTACTCGCTTCTTTCTTTTCAGATCGCAGAGGCCACTGATCCAGCAGTCACTGTGTGAGAGGTGGGGGACACCCAGGACAGGTCTCCAGTCCATCACAGGGACACATAGAGACAAATGAGGAAAACAACCATTCACTCACTCTCACATATGTAGAGACAATTTAGTCCAGTCCACCTAACATGCATGTTTTTGGTCTGTGGGAGGAAACCCAATCATGCACGGAATGAACATGCAAATTCCACCCAGGAAACCCCCCAGATGGGATTCGATCCGACAACCTTCTCAATGAGAGCTCATGTGCACTATGAGGTACAGTCAATCTATTTTTGATTAAAAAAAATAAATAAAAAACAATATGGTGCTCTAACAAGTGATTTGCTGTAAAGTTGTTTGTAAGTGCACCATTCTTACTTCCATAATGCTTCATTTACTATAGATCAAGTAAAAATAATCTGTGGACGATTCATTTATTCGTTCATTCCTTTATTTAAACAGGTTAGTCCCACTGAGCCACATGGACTCATTTACAAGAGAGACCTGCAACAATGAAATAAAAATCCTGGACTCACACTGGAGGTTAATAGTGCTGATGATAACCTGAACATGAGAGGATATTATTAAAACACACTCATACTTCTCATTTAAAGTAACTTATTGAATCTGCTGTGAAACTGAAGCACCTCTTACACAAGACAAAGCACAAAGACAGGTTAACTTTATGTAACGGATCCTAAATATTCCCAGGAGAGACATCTTAGTTTGCATTCTCTCTTCCTCAGTTTCAAACAGACAGATGGACCTAAATGTGTTTTAATGCATCGCTGCTTTTTGTTCAAATCTACACCACGAGTCAAACTGTTCGCTCTTCATTCAGTCAGAGCTCAAAGTTTTTCACACGCTCAAAACTTGCAGTTGGTCATGTTCCAAAGTTTGACTCATTTAGATTCATAGAAATTGAGGATTTAGTCAAACTTTGTTAAAATCAGGTCTCTCTTGTAAATGAGTCCTTGAGGCTCGATGGGATTAACCTGAATAAATAAAGGTTGAATGAATGAATGAATTTGTCTTTGTTGATATTATTTTTTTTTTTTTTTAAATAAAAGTTATTGGATGCTGATTTGAACATTGATAAAACAACAAGTGTATTTTATTAAATGTGTACAAGAACAAAAGAAGCAGAGAACAACTGAAGTATTACAACTTGCAGTATTACTTTTATTATCCGTTTTGTTTTCTACAACTCAGTTAAAATATTTTATAACATGACAGCAAAGTAATTTTTATTGTGAAATGTGACATTTTTATGAAAATCTATCATTTCCAAGACGTGAAGTTCTGCTGAAGTTCTAGTGTGAGCAGCTGTCAGGGTCCAGGCTTTGAGTGACAGGACTCTGTCCATCCTGATTGGCTTCACAGCTCACTGAGCCCGCCTCCCTCCACTGGTCTGCAGGGAGGCTCAGGGTGCTGCTCCAGCTGTAGAGGCCGTCCCTCCCCAGGACCTCCAGGCTGCTGGACACCCCTGAGGACCTGCTGCTGCCCCCCACCTTCCAGCCCAGCCTCCAGGTTGAGGGGAAGCCCCCTTGGGCCAGACACACCAGAGTGACACTGCTCTGCTGCTGCTCTTTGGACGGGGGGAGGACGGTCAGGGTGGGCTGCACCACACCCACTGGAGGAGACAAAGAAGCAGAATGAAGGCTGATCAAAAGCTCATCATTGATTATTGATCAGATTGTTGTGTCATGAAGTGTGACAGTTCATAAATAATCTGTGATGATTTTCTGCAGTTGAATGTGACGGAGCTGAAACACTCGAGTGGAAACAGTTCAGAAAAACAGTTCAGAGTTTGTCGTCTGTTTCTTTCACTTCCTGTAAACTTCATGTCAATCAAATGAAGCTGAACACAAAGTTGATCAGTGTCGACTGAACTAATCACTTTTTGTTCAAAACTCACAGCACACTTTAAATATTAGTTCAATAAAACATGAGGCCCACTAATTTAAACTATTTTTAAAAATTATTTTAAAAATTGTCTTTCTGGAAGTAAGAAAAGTTTTTAATGTACAAGAAATATATGAGTCTTTTAGAAAAATACTGTATAAATCTCAAATCACTTTTTTGTTCAAAACTCACATCACACTTTAAATATTAATTACATAACAGATGAGTCCTCCAAATTTTAAACAGTTAAAAAAAAACTTCTTTGTACCTTTTTAGAAGTAAAAAAGTTATCTTGTGCATTTTTTAAATTACCACAATTAGAAAATTTGAAAATAATAATCTTTTAGAAAAACACTATAAAGCTGATTTAGTCAGTTTCATCATTTACAACTCAACTGATGTAAACATCTTTACAAAGCTCAGCTTTTTCAGATTTTAAATTTATTAACAATTAACAAAAGTGGTAACGTGTTTGAGCGTTTAAATCAACGTAAATGTTACGACAGTTTCATGATGAAGTCAACGTTTCAGGTACTTACAGTCAACGATGAGTTTGGTTCCTCCACCAAACGTGTACCACAGTGATACAAAGTCATGAAGCAGCCGTACAAAAACCTCGTGCACGCTCAACAAACCTCTTTGCTCCAAAAATGTTTATTTGTAGCTCAAAACTCTCAGTTTACACTTCATTTAGAATACAGGACCCTCATCTCACATAACTTTAGGACTAAAGATCACTTTTATTTGTTTTCTTTGTTCGAGCTTTTTGCAACAATAGACATGACTTTTTATGAGTATAGTTAAAAATTAACCTAAAAACAATTTGAAACCTGCAAAACTATATTTAATACAACTTGTTTATACGATTAAAACTCATTTTTTCCAGTGTTGTAGTTTGGTAGCATGAAAAAGATCAAGTAAAAGAAGAAAAGGATGAGTTTACCTCTAAATGCTGAAACATGGGCTGATGTTTCTCATTCATTTCCATCTGCTTCACTGACAAACTGGATGGTTTGAATCTAAATGTTTTTCTCCTGGTTTGTGTGTGTTTGTCCTCAGCGTGTGGAGCTGATGGAAATGATTTCCATAGACGTGAGGCTTTGCATCGTCAGCTGATCCTCCAGAGAACTGAGAAGG